>JAJLZE010000027.1:0-122013 GCA_030571955.1 Yamadazyma phyllophila | reverse complement strand
TTTAAAAATCACTTGCGACATTTATTTATGAGAGGTGTTCAATTAGCGTGGGATTAACTGTATCGTACGGAAGAAGAAAATCGATCCCAAACTTACAGGAAATCTAATTAAAGCTTAAATTTGCGTACAATTGCCCATTCGAGCGTAGCACCGCATTACGATTAAGATTTTTGCCTCACAGCCACTTTGAGTTGTGTTATCACCTAGAATACACGTACGGCCCTTTACGGCTCCAATTAGTGCCACTTAATTACCTGACACCGCTCTTGAAGACCAGGAGTTCCACCGGCTAAACCACAGAGAATTCCTGGGAGTGTGTAGAGAGCGCGGCATAGTTTCTTATTTGGGACCGGTTTTAGACTCGCCGCATCTCGCTGGCCTAATTCATTATGTGGTACGAAGCTGGCCTCGGTGGTTCCAGAGCCGAATGCCGATATGAGTATTCCTAATGATGTTTTAGTGGTGGCACAATGAAACTGATCGACTAAACAATTAAGGCTTACCATAACTAAACAGCATAATTTTCGACATATCAAAACCATCTGTTCACCGAAACACGGTACCCCTAAATTAGCCTAGTAGCCCACACGGTGATGCAATTGGCAGACAAGTAAAAAATATCTGCATCATCACCGTCTAGGCCCTACCTTCGACGCGCACGCCGTTAAAAAAAAAAATCTACATCTGGTCCTTGATATAAATATAGTACATCCGCCACCAGCACGGATTTTAGACCGACATAAAACAAACGTTTGTAGGGAAGTATTTAATCTTGTTAAAAAGAAACCTCACACCGTAGACTTTAACCACCCAGGGTCACGCAAACAAGTTTTACATCATCGGTCACGTCTGATATAGTGGCTATTTACAATAGACCTGTTTGTTAAAAAAAACCACACCTAGACGCGCGGAATTGCTGCCGCAACCAAGGAAAAAATTGACGTACTAGAATTGTTCGTGCGTTGACACAAAGTACTGGTAATAATTTGGAAACATTATTAATTTTTATATTAACTTTGTAATTCAAGTTTTTTTAAGTGGTTTAGTCAAACTAGAAAGTTAGCTGTGATTCTTGGTTGGTATAAACAGGTTGCATTTGAGTGACTTGGACATCACATTCTTCTCAGCATTCTCAGCCTCAAATCGGCGTCATCTACTTGACATCCTCGGAACTGCCTATTTCAGATCTAGAGGACCATCCCAAGGTGAATCTGATCGGGCATTTACCATTTTATTTTTTTAGCCATCGTTTAGAATGACATCTTCACCAGGCGTGTTTTCGCCAAGCCTTGTGATGTCTGACCAAACTCCCGCCCGCTGTTCTCCCACCATCGTTGGTGATAAGGACTATTTCAATATCCCGGACCATCTCCATTCAACCAGCCCGCACTTACCCTCAGGCAATATCCATAGCCCAGCGGTTCGAGAATCGAAGCACCAAACACGGATCAATATTCAGGACCCTGCAAAACTGGGTCACAACACCAATGTTGTGAATAGCGACCCCAAACAAGCCGGTGACGCACATAGCGATTTCTATTTTAAGAAAATATCTCGGGTCTATTCGAGCCCTTTATTACATAAAGGACATAACGATTCCGTCTCCTCGTTGGCTTCAGACTCCACTGTTAACGACTCATTCTTCTTGAAGAACAAGGGAAGGACTGATTCTATGAACTCATCTCATACCCTTGTGGATGACTCTCCTACAAGAACTACAAAGCTCGAGTTACCCAAGGTGTCCATCTCGGAAGCGCACGAACCTGAATTTGATTTCTGTAAAGATTACTCAGCTGCATTTGCATCTCCAACCTTTGGCACAAATAGAAATGATACATCTATTCCAACATTGAAACAACCCATTTTATCAAGGAACTTGACCAGCCCAACCCTCAAAACATTTGCCGATTCCAATAGAAGACAAACAAATGAATATACCGTACAGATAGAGAACCTTTCCCCAAATGTTAGACTGGTTGATGTGCCACACACGGACGAATTATTTTCAAATGTTGAACTCATCAAGGACTTGAATCTCCCCAACTTGGTGGTGATCGATACTAGAACCTTTTCCGAGTTTGCCAAGTCCCACGTCAGCAATGCAATCAATATTTGCTTGCCTTCAACTCTATTGAAAAGACCAAACTTTTCATTCAAGAGATGCATGAATTCCCTTCCCACATACGAGAAGATGGTGTTGAAAACTTACTTGAATTTCGCCACCGATAACAAGAATTCAAACAAGACGTTTGAAAAACATGGGAACATCAAATGTTCCAACTATGGTTTTCCTGCTATTTTCATCTATGATGCTTATGGAAACTCATGTAGCATCTATTGCATAATCAAGAAAATTATCGAAGAGTTTGCCCCTGGTCAGGCCCCTATCTATTTCTTCAAAGATAATTATTCTGATCTCATCAAGTTGAATAATGTCGTGACCGAATCTGGCAACAAGCATAACTTTGATCTTGATGAATTAACGACTAATGACACAAACTCCTATAAGGATATCATCATCTCCGATTCTCCTACAAACTCCCCACTGGGATCGACCAGATTACCTGAAAACCTCCGTTCCCACTCAATGAATGAAATCCCTAGACTTAAACAGATTTCACCACTTGAGTCAAGTACTCCAATATTAAGTAACTTCAAATTACCCTCTGCTGTGGGATCGGTTCCTAATTTTAAGATTAGACACAACGAAGAGTTACTTTCAAGTAAGCAAACCCTTGGAATCGATCTCAACGAAAAGTATAAAGGAGCTGCAGAGAAACTTCCTAAATGGTTAAACAAAAATGTTCTTGAAGAAGAGGAAATGATCCAAAATTTCAATAAGTTAGAGGCCAGAGAAAAGGACAGATTGAACAAGGCCCTTGACGTAAAAAATGATACCCATATGATTGGTGCTGGTATTGAAAAGGGATACAAAAATAGATATAAGGATATTTTGATATTCGAACATTCCCGTGTTAAGTTGGCCAACCTTTCTAAACCTGGCCCTGCCATCGATTCACCTGCTAGTGACTGTGATTATATCAATGCATCTTATATCAATCCCGTTGCTAACTTCAAGCATAAAGTTGAATCTGAAGCTCCTTTCAAGTATATTGCTAGTCAAGGGCCATTGACACACACTATCGGTGACTTTTATAAAGGCTTGATCAACAATAACACTTCAATCATTGTGTGTTTAACCGATGTTTGGGAAGATGGCATGCCAAAATGTGAACCATATTGGAACTCAGGAACATACTATTCCAATGACGAGAAGATTGAAGTCAAATTAATCAACTCAGAAATCGCCAACGATAATGTCATTCTCAGACAAATACAAGCCACAACCATAGGTGGCAATAAAGAGGTCATAAAAAGAGATTTCTTGCAAATTCAACTTTTGCAATGGAAAGATCAAACCACCCACCAAAACACAAATGACATTCTATTTATTGTCGCTTTAAAGCAGCAATTGATGAACCAACTTAAGCTCAAAGAGTATAACACATTAGTTCATTGTTCAGCTGGGTGTGGAAGAACTGGTACGTTCATCACAATAGACACTATTATGAATTTAATAAGCATGAAGTACCCATTAGAAGATGAAGATAATTTGATTACCACCATAGTTGATACCTTGAGGTCACAAAGAATTTCCATGGTACAAAATCTTCGTCAATTCATTTTTGTTTATGAAATTTTGATCAATTCCTATATCTCTGAAAGGGATCAAACCTACGATTACGAAACAATTAATGATTTTAAAACTACATTTAATTAATACTATTTATAATGAATACAATAAGAAACTTTGACGCGTCATGTATACGATTAAATGGCCTTAAAAGCATTAAGCTACAAGTCAGCATCAAATCATCAACATCAAATCGGGCTTACAGACATCACTAAAAGTAAACTAGACAATTCTTTTGTATATTACATATTAAAGCATAACTTAAGCGTTAGCAGCCAAAGCTTGTTTCAAAGCAGTTGGGTTAGCACCAATAACCTTGGTGACAACCTTACCGTCCTTGAAGAATAAGATAGTTGGCATGGAAGCAATTTCGTATTCTTGAGCAATTTGACCGAATTCGTCGACATCAACCTTGATGAACTTAGCGGAGGAGTATTCAGCGGAAAACTTGTCCAATAATGGAGCAATGACCTTACAAGGACCACACCAAGTGGCAAAAAAGTCAACAACGACTAAACCGGAGTGCTTTAAAGCATCGTCGAATTCTTCTCTAGAGGTGATAGCGGCAACCATTTTATAATATGATAATCTAATTAAAAAATCTTCTTAGAATGTCCACTCGCTTTATACTCTGGCGCGCATGGAATAATTAATAATCCTCACGTGAGAATCCTCCTGCCTAGAACCACACTATTGAACGTTAACAAATCGGTTTACAAATCGTTATATTTGGTCACCCATGTTGATTTAGTCATTCATATCCTTCGGAATCATGTAGAATGTTCTCGCATTGTTACAATGTTTTATTAGTACATCTATAATTATTAATACTACACTAAAGTAAATGTGCCCTATGACATCAGCGAGCCTGTCAAATCTGAGGTATGTTAGGGTTACTCCAAGAAATTGTAAATAACAACAGGCTCGTACCACAGACTAGTATCCTTCGAGTCGATATCGACTTGAAAGTCCTGTTGCTTCAATGCTCTTTTGAACAACTCGTCTTTGTATTGTAGATACTCTTGTGAAAGATCTTCGTGTGCTTGATGTATATGGCGTTTCTTACAAATCAACCGGATCAATTGGTCAAACTTTTGCATAGCCGCTTGCTCATCGGTGACTGTCACGGCATTGGGTACCACGGCTATCTTCTCAAACCCTTGAATGACATCACATCTTTCTTCTTGAAACCGAAGATTATGTTCAATGCTCTCCACCGATGTCCCAGCAGCCAAAATATCCGGATCATTGACCATATTGGCATCGACCTTTCCATCCCATCCCACATAGGAATAATCCTCACCAAATATCAACCAAAATGGTATGGGATTGTGTTGATAGTTCACACCCACCTTGTCCTCAGTGACGAGAAACTGTATCGTGGGTAGTATTTGTAACCACTTCATGATTAGATCGTATGGCACACCATTAGTTCCCTGAACTTTGTTAATGTATTTGTTCAATTCCTCTTTCTCGAGCTTTATTTCAAACAATTCGAGTTTGGCCTTGGGAATGAACCCGTAGGTTAATACAAACTCTTGAATCCTGGTCACATCCGAGTACCTGATGTTCACTTCTTGAAGACCAGGACTACCCAGGAACTTGAGTAACACATCACCATTCTCTTTATCCACATCAAAGTATGCATTGTTGTTTTCGGAGTGGTTAGCAAAATCGATAAAGGGTACCAACGTAGTGTGCACAGAATAATCATACTCATCATCAACAGATTTCTGGGGAATTTCAAGAACTCTTGATATCACCACTTTATAAATGTGGAAATATTCAGCGTATGAAGGAACTATCGGCAGTAATTCCTTTATGGCTCCGATTATATTGTTGTATTTCGATCTCAACAATTCCAGTTTGTGCTTCTGCACTTGGAAAATATAGTCGTGGTCGTAGTTGTCTGGATCATGTTTCAAACTGAGGGTACCCACATTAGTTTGGCTAAGTATATCGAGGTAAAACTCGATCTCACTTACAGGGCATTCGGAGATACTAGGACGATTACTAAGAATCGTCATGAAACCGAATATGTATGCTATGATGACTTCTGATTCACTGGTGGCTCCACAACTAGATAGAATTGTTTTGATGATATTCCCTTCTTCGGGATTCGATTCAACCAATCGCTCTAAACGATGCATTAGATTGGGAAGATTAAAGGTACTCTTTTGTGGAACTCTCACGATAACAGCATCTTCCAAAGTGGTATCGTTATCTATAAACACACCATACCCACCCAATTCACTCTGCCGTATAGAAATCCTTGCATCTACCGTGATATCCAATGTATCGAAGCCTGAACCAATGTCGTTAGGGAGCTGGCTTGGTTTTATCTTCTGGAGCATGTCAAGAATATCCACTCTCTTGATGGATTGAAAAGATTATCGAAGTAAATTTACCACTTCACAAATGAACACTATACTGACCACTTCGAATAGTAATTCGTTGTGGTTTCGAACACAATTACTTGCAAACTAAATGGTTTCCCAATTCACGTTTTGTAGCTAATGAAGCGCGATAAACCAAATGCGAAGTTAGGTATTAAAAAATTTTATCAATCACAAAGAACAAAGAATGTCTTGGGACGACGAAGACTTTGATGTGCCTACTAACAACGCTGCTGCCGCCTCTTGGGAAGACGGCGCTGAAGACGACGATCCTATATTAGACTCCTGGGACATAGACGAAGAAGAAGAAGAAAGGAAAAAGAAGGAAGCTGAGGCAAAGAAGAAAGCTGAAAAGGAAGCTTTACAAAAGAAACAAGCCGAAAACAAGCAAAAGGCCAAAAAAGGTGCTAAAGGTGGTGAAAAAGTCTTGTTGGACATCGATAAGGTGGACGAAAAGACCAGAATTGAGATGTTAAGAAAAGCTGAATTATCTTCAGATTTGAAGAATGCATCTGACTTATTTGGTGGATTAAATGTAGAGGATGAAGAATTTGATCTCAATGCCCACCCTAGGGAAAGAGCCGCCAAGCTTGCCGCCTCTAAGAGCGAAGCTCCAGCTTCTAAGTTGACTAAGGACTCACCACTTACTGCTCACCCACTTTTCGAAGCTGAATCTAAACAGGACTTCGAAAAGTTAAGAAAGGCATTGGGAACTACATTACCTAAATTAGCCGATGCTTCTTTACTTAATTACACATCTTCATTGGCCATTGATTTGATCAGAGATTTGACTAAACCATTAACTCTTGAAAGTGCCAGAAAGGTTAGCTCTACGTTAAATGTCATTATCAAAGAGAAAGAAAGAGCTGAAAGAGAGGCCAGATTGAAGAAGGCCGGTGGTACTTCCATTGGAGGTGCTGGAAAGAAGAAGGCCAAGCCAGCAGCAAAGACCAACGCCGGCTCCTTTAAGAAGGACCCATTAGATGATTTGGATGGCAACTACGATGATTTTGCTGACGATGACTTTATGTAATTGGTTTGATCTTTATATTACCGGGGCTGATACACACTTATACATTGTATAGTTAATAAACTAATTCTTACCACACTCTTCAGATAAAGTCTTCCAAGGATCGCTTAAATCGGGCTTTTCAAAAGGTCCAAAGTTAGATGCCTTGACAATAACTGGAATGACGGTTCCGGTCTTCATGGACCACTTTCTATGGTTCACGACGTGCAAAAGACCTTTAATGGAACCGGAGTGGGTGGTGATAGAGATGACAGTATTATCATTGTTAGCAAATATATCATTCAAAACCAAGTTAGCTCTGTATCTGTAGTGCTGTTTAGATTCATGCTTGTCAGCAGTCCATAATTCATCAGCTTCGGTGAATCCTTGTTCAAAATTAGCAAAAGAATAGTTTTGCTTGATGTAAGATTTTGGATGTCTCTTACTCGAGGTACCAATTCCATAGGTTTCACGGGCATTTTCTTTGACTATAGGAATGGAGCTAGAATATTCAACGATTCCCTTCCAGGTACGGTCAAAAGTCTCTAAGGTTCTTCTCAAAGGAGAAACATAGTAGGATTGAGGTTTTGGGGCACCAGAAGAAAGCTGACTTTGCCAGAACTTGTGCAACTTATCGATTTGGTTTTCACCATTAGGAGTCAACAAAGCATCGTACCATTCAATCTTCCCATTGCCATCCTTTTCTTGCCATGTACAGTCCCATTCTTCATCGGAATATTCACTTGGGGCTACGTTGTGGTAGCCTTCACCATGTCTAGCGAAAAAGAACAATTTGTATTTACTGTCTTTATCTTCATCGTTGAGCTTTTTGACCTCTGAAATCACGTCATCCCAGGTCTTCCCATCCTTAAGACCAAAGTTTTCGGAGAATAAGTCGAAATCGTCGGCATCGGTGTCTTTACTTGTTTGTTTGAAGAATCCATGCACTACCAGGTATTCGTTAGGAACATCGGTGCTGCTTCTTGACTGGATCACATCCCTCCAGAAAGCTACCTTAGGAAGGTAGAGGGAGTATACAATCAACCCGAAGTTAAGGTAGATGAAGTAAGACAAAAGTTGCATTGTTGCTTGAGCTTTTCATCTCTTCCAAGGAATAATGGTGAAATTTATATCAACTTTATTCGCAGGTAACCTTAAAGGTTTTTGATCCACGTGCAACCGTTGAGCACCATATGGAAAAAAAATGAAAGGCTAACCGGTTTAATGTTAAGCTATGAAACTGGGAAGGGGCAACAGCCATGTGAAACGTTTTTATGGCTGGAAGAGGACTACTAAAAAGTGATACGGTGGTTGGCTATAATGACAATACCGATTTGTAACGCGGGTGGCTATCAGGCATTTACCCCAGCGTTCAATTTGATGCCAGTAAAAAGACGTTAAAAAACGGAGAGTAGTATGGAATATGGAACATGTGTTGTAATTTATCTGCCATTGTTAAAGTATAATTATGATTAATTTCCGTCAAAAAGCAAATGTAACATCAAAGTTGCGTCCCATTAAACTCATCTCTACTCTGTGGTGAAATTCGGTCCTCACAACTCTCGCCGAATGCAAATTCCATTTCTGCAACCATCTCCGATTCTGCAACCATCTGAGCCTGAAAATTGACTTGACGCGAAGTTCATTTGTATGTCAAAAGTATACAGTAACTCCAGTATATACTGCCCATGTTCCCAGCGGCAGCCCACGCCATTAGAGGTCTTGAGCGATGAAAGGAGGTACTTCAACATCCACGATCTATCGTTTTGCCCTGCTTGTCAACAGGCCAAATGTAAATACTGCCAACAACCGCATGTTTCCAAAAAGTATTGTGCCAATTGTATGACTGAGTACAACAACAATGAAATACACTGTGAGAAGAATTGCTTCACTTGTCCCATATGTACTACCATGCTTGCTATTGCAATGCTGAACCATAACGTGGATGGTGTTGCTGGTAAGAAATTTTCGTTCTCGTGTAGTACCTGTGAATACAAATATGATACCCAGATCATCACGAAACCAAAGCCAATTTTTAACATCATCCAGGACGAGTACAAACTGGACAATAGATTTTTGGAGAAATACGACTCAGTGACTGAGTTTCTAAAACAAAAACTGAATTATCAAAACCTCAGTGAACAACTCGTAAAAGATCTTAAAAAGGGTAGGAGGTATAAAGGTGCTTCGCCTGATCTTTTGAAAAAACTCAACCAAATGAACGTGAATGTTCCTGACTCAGACAGATTTTCTGACCTTGATAAGGTTCGTTTATTCTTAGAGTCTACCTCACCAGAGGCTCTTAATTTGGAGGAGGATCAGGATGTTTCTGTAGAGCAAGATGAAGTTCCACCAAATTCATTCACTCCCTTCCCAAATCTCCACAGTGAGTCTAATCTCACTCCAGGACATCAATTCCCCGTACCAAAGTCATTGACAACTAAACTCCTGCAAAAATGTGTCGTTTGCAGCCATATCTTACAAATGCCTTCGGAGGAATTGACATCCACTAAATTCACAACCAAGTGGAACCTTAACGAATACATGCCAATTGTATCGGTATCCCCCATAATCAACGAAACGTTTCCTGAAACGCTTCGCCTGGGCAAGACATATGTCTTTCTAATCAACATAATGAACTCCCTTCCTTCGCTGGCTGAAGTCAGTCTCTCGTCACCTTTTGAGTACGCGTTAGGTGGTTCTCATTTACAAACAAGAATACCCACTTCAAAGATCAAGATCGGAGGTTATAGCCCAAAAGATCATCCCATAAGAGGAATCCCCACTGTCTATTTAACCAAAGATACTAAAATAAGCAGAGCAGAATTAGTAATGAGACTAGGTAAAATCAGCTCACAAAGAAACCCCGATAACTCAATTGATATCACAGACTCATTGGTGGAACGGAATGACAACTGGTGCCTGTTGCCGATTGAGGTTTTTGTTGAAAGCGATGAAACGGCTATGGATCAATTCAAAATACCTATTCATATTAATGTTCGTTCACGGCTAACCGAGCCTGTGAAAGCTCTAGGTTTATCTAAAAAAGAACTTAACTTCGGCTGCTGGCATGTAATAAACTTGGGAAAATTCCCTCTAATTAATGAATAACGCACTGTAATATTTCCTATGTATATATATATGTATAAAGTAATGTATTAGAAATCAAGAATCAATACACCAGCTACTTTAGATAAATGTTTCGTGTCAATCGAATCTGCACTATCGGTATCTTCTTTATTATTATCATATTGAGTATTAATATTGGATTGCTCTTCTTCATCCATGATGGTAACATCTGGGACTCCCTCTTCAACTGCTTCACCTTCATTGGCCTTCATATCATCAATATTGTCTATCCCGTCTACTTGACTTAAACGGCCACCTTCCAGTAGCCTCTCCTCATTGGATCTAATTATAGCTTCATTGATAAAGAGCCGTATATATTGTGACGAGAGTTGTAGCGTCTTCTTGTCAATCCTCGTATCCTTGCTCTTAAAGGCGATTTCATGAAACAACCGGGATATCGTTTGTAGTTTAACTGATGATTCAGTATCTAATTCGGACATGAAGAAAAGTTGATTTACGCGCATCGTGATTTTTTATGTTGAATAATTTTGCAGCCATACACAATATAAACTCTAGTGCGATCTGCTTTCTTTGGGATCAATAGGGAAAACCTTGTCTGGGTTCATGATTCTTAATGGATCGAGGCTGAGCTTGATGTTTCTCATCAAGTCCACTGTGTCTTCTCCGACCTCCTCCAAGAGAAAAGCTCTCTTACCTAACCCTACACCATGTTCACCTGTACATGTTCCTTCATAAGCGATAGCTCTTCTAACCATATTATCAACAACTTCCTCTGCAATGTCTCTCTGGTCTGGTTTATAAAGGATAAAACTATGAGCGTTCCCGTCCCCGATGTGAGCTACAAGAGTGTTGGGTAACCCGTGGGAGTTAATGTCTTTCTTGGTAGCCTCCAAGAATTCAGGTAATTTGGAAACAGGAACTGCTGCGTCGGTGGTCCATAATTGAATAGACTCGTCCAATAACTTGCCTTGGTTAATGGTGGACCATAATGCAACTTTCCTTGCTGACCATAACTCGGTTGTTTCCTCGTCACTAGTGGCAAACTGGAAATCAATACAGTTGTGGCCTTCACTCAATCCTTTGACCTGGGCGACAGTCGATTGAACCACCTCTTCGCTCAGTCCTCCAATTTTCAAAAATAATGTTGGTTTCTCTGTCCATTTTCTGGTGGTTTCGCCTGTTTTGTTGATACACTCCATCATCTTATCGTCCAATAACTCGACTGCATTCAACTGAATACCTTGCAATAAGAAGCTGTTGACAGAATTAGCTGCATCGTTTATGGACTTAAAAGGAACAACAGCAACTCTCTCGACTCTAGGCTTGACATAAAGCTTCAAAGTAGCTTCAGTAATGATCCCTAACGTCCCTTCACTTCCTACAAATAAACTGTTCAAGTTGTAACCAGCACTCGTTTTCCTTGGTCTCTGTTTGGTTTTGATGATAGTTCCATCAGCCAAAACAACAGTTAAACTCAATATATTCTTATAACATTCACCATACCTGGAAGCATTGGTTCCAGATGCATTGTTAGAACAGATTCCAGAAATGGTAGCACCTGGACCAGGGTCAATTGGGAAAAGCAAATTGTAGTCATCCAAATAGTCATGGAGTGGTTCCCATCCTAACCCGCCTTGCACTTTTATATCTAAGTCCTTCTGGTTCAATTCAAGAACCTGGTCCATTAGGGACACATCAATACAAACACCACATCTGGTGCTGATAAAATGGCCTTCCAAAGACGATTTTCCGCTCACGGGTACCACGGGTACCCGGTACTTATGGAAGATTTTCATGATCTGGGAAACCTCCTCCGTCAGTCTTGGATAGACAACGTACTGGGGTTTCTCGTTGGATTCAGGATGATAGGAATTGAAATAAGTGTCACTGTGTGAATCTTTTTCTTCATCAGAATTATTCACTACCAAAGTATCATCTTCCAAGTGCGGGGTGTTCGCCTTGAACACGGATCTCACCTCTGAAATAGCACGTTCCAACTCGGAGGGTGAGGCGTATTTGGGTGAGTCCAAATCCTGAAGCTTCAAAGTAGAACTCAACTTTGGTGTGCTACTCTCGTAGGCATATACCCCAAAAACTGAGCCTGTAGCAAAAATAAGCGTATAGATCAATCTATTGCCAGCACTGGCGTGATTTTTCCCATTCGAAGCATATCTCCGGAATGTGCCATTCATTGTAGCTTTCCCCTTTGCAACAAGGGGCCTTGCATGTTTTGGAAACACTCTAAACATCGAATCAAGTATATCTCGCTCCGGACTAAAATTGAGATAATGTTGGAAAAGAAGAAATACTGCAGGATCTAATTCCGAGAATCGTGAGATTTAAAATATTTACTAGATATATGTTTAAGTCCGAGTTTTCTATTGGTTTACTGGCTTCCGCTTCCACTGCCGCTACCACTGTTTCCTTGGCCACCTTGGCCACCAAACATGTTTCTCAAGGCTGGGTTGTTCATTAAGTCGGACATGTCTGGCATTTGTCCGTTCTCTCCGCCTAATCCGAAGCTTTGAGCCATGTTCTTGAGCATTGGGTTGTTCATCAAGTTCTTCATAGCATCGGGATTCAGCATCATTTGCTGAGCTGCTTGCATGATTTGTGGATTGTTCATCATTTCAGAAAGAGATGGCATGCCTCCACCATTTCCACCAAACATGCTGGATAAGTCTGGTAATCCTCCAGCACCGGCACCGGCACCAGCTCCAGCTCCAGCACCTCTTGAAGCATTGTCAGAAGTGTCTGATTCAGTCTTAGCAAGATCGGAGTTTGGCAATTCCTTTTCTAATTCTTCTTCGACTCTGCGTTTAGCAGTTTCATAGCCTCTCTTCATAGCATCAGATGGCTTATCACCTTCCACTTCAATACCCTTCTTGTAGGCGTCCATGGCAGCCTTGGCATCTCCTAAGGCGTACTTGGCCAAACCTAATCTAGAATAGGACTTGGAGAAATTTGGATCCAACTTAATAGCGGCTTCAGCATCGGCAACAGCCTTTTCATGTTGTAAGTCAGATGAAAAAGCGGCGGCTCTGTTAGATAAAAACACCACGTTAGAGGCATCTAATTCGATAGCCTTGGTGTATTTTTCAATGGCCTCCTTGAAATTTCTAGCAGCCATGGCCCTGTTACCTTCCAACTTAGCAGCGTCAGCAGCTTCTTTTGTGGCTTCATCTACGACTGGTTTGGCAGCTTCAGAAGAAGAAGCAGATGCGCCCGATTGGCCAGAGGCAATCAACTCATGTAAAGATTTGCCACCAAATTTAGTAGACTTGGCTTCCTTATCAACTGCAAAGGCGTCTGCAATACAGTCAATGGCAACATCTAAAGAATCAGCGAAATCTTCAGGGACAGATTTATCGGAGACAGATGATCTCAAGAAATCAATGACCAAACTAGCAATATCCTTATTGTCGACTCCCATGGTTGAGCTGTTGTATTACAATATTAAAGTATGAACTTAATATAACTTTTTATGGAGTCCGCGACTTTTTCTCGAAGTTTCCATTTCCGTTATGATTTGATTTGGCTGCTAAAAAATACTCCAGTTTAAGCCAGTTTGAGTGACAATAGTAATTTCTCCAACTCATATTCTCTTTGTCTTAAAAGTACAAGATTGCTTTTGGTGAATTGCCAAATACCGAACTTGATCATGTTTGACCTAAACTTTAAGAAGTTCGATATTTCGGAGGCAATCGTTTCGTGCTCTATTTTAATCTCTAGATTCAAATTCATTATTCGTTTAACCTCGTCCGCCTTGATTAAAAGAAGTCTTCTATATCTTGATTTCTTGTTTTCCATTCCGAAGTTGAAAAATGATGAAATTCCAGAAGCCTCGGTAGAGCTGCTAGGTGAGCTGGTGTGATCTACCGGACTATGCTCATCCCCCACGTTAACATCATGAGAATGAATATTAGCCTTTGTTTCATATTTCTTCAACTCATTGTTGATACTTTTGATCTTCCCATAAATTTCCCTCCATTCACTGAGCTTAACAACAATTTTAGAAACATTGGTGATCATCTCTCTCACTGCCAACTCAACCCACATGGAAAAGTCTAAAAGCTTAGAATAAGAGTTTGCGTGTTGCTCTTCGCCATGGAATTTGTATTTTAAAGACAGTTTGGTGTAAGTCGAAAATAAATCACTTCCTGCTATCTTCACAAGTAGTCTATCAAAGACCACTCTGGCGTCTGTAGATTTGAGGTCATACACCGATAAAAGTTTGTTGAATCTTGTGATGCTTCTTCGATATTGGTCCAAATCTGCAGAAGAGTAATTTAAAAATGTTTCAATCTCGCCAATTTGCCCACTAGAAAGCATGATATCACCCAAGCTTCTTTTACTGGCTTCTTGATTTCTTGTGACATCTTTCATACTCTCAAAAGCCAGCTTCGACTTGTTGTCTTTGACAATCGCAGCGTCGAAAAAGCTCTCTAAAGTATCTGGAGAATAAAGGGTTAGACTTACCAAGAAGATGTTGATATTATCTAACAAACGATTGATCCGAAACTTGGAATATGTTGGAGCCGTTTGTTTATCGGCCAAATAGTTCATCCACAATACGTTCTTGTTGGGGAACCCAATCAATGGATTCTTCAACTCAAATAACTGAATGATTTGTTTCAACCCATCCAAAGTTTGATGAATAGTTATCTCTTGTCCCCCTTTTTCTCGCAAGTGGAAAAACACAACCCAATCTTTATTGTTAGGATCATACCTGGCATTAGTAGCTATCACTCTAAGTCGATCAACTTTAGGCGTGTAATTTGAAAAAGCATAGTCGTATACTGCTTCCTCGATCTTCTTGAAATCATCAACTTTTGAGGTGGCTTTGGTAGCCAGAAAGCTCAAATAATCAAATATATTGTACATGCTCTTGCGTTCTTCCTGATAAAACATGAGCCTCGGGTCCTTCAAGATTTCCTTAAGGTTTTCCACACGGCCGTATTTCACATACAACGACAACGGAGACATGAACCTCGAATTGAGTTGGTTAATATTGATCAAGTTCAACTTACCGTCAAGAATACGAGATTCTTTCAACCCCTTCAATATAATGTGAAGAAGTGTATTCCCGTTTTTGTCCACATGGCTGTCAAAATCGATCCCAGTCCAACCATTAATTTGGTATATGCAATTGAAAGTCTCGGATATGAGCTTTATATAGTCATTGTGATCATAGCACCTGCAAATACTAAAGAGAGGTGTATGCTGTTGATAATCTTTTAAGTTCCAATCAATGTGTTTTCCCACAGTGGAAAGGATATCGAGATTGTGGAACAAATAGTGGCCAACTGATCTGCCTTGATTATCGACCAGGTTGAAATACGACACTTGTTCAACGGGATCCAATGACGAAAAAATGAAATCAACGATCCTAGATGGGATCTGTGACACCTCTTCCAATAAGGCCACCGTCAATAGATTCTGCCCAGAGGTAATATTCTTGTCAAATAGAATGTCTTCGACTGAAAACCACGACTCGTTGAAATCAAGCAACATGTTGAACACTTCGATATTTTTGGCCTTCACTGCAAACATGAAACAGCTTTCTCCATTTATATTTCTACTTTTCAAGAAATGCTTGCTTGGCACTCCATCTGGATACTCTTTTTGTGCTTTCTCCAAAAGGGCTCTAACCTTGGTTTGATCATGTTTCTGTATGGCTGCCCAAAACTCGTAATTTTCCTGTGATGCACTGACAAGCTCTTTGACGTAGTCTTTGTTGTCGTCATGGCTGGCAAGGTGGTATATTACCGCCTCCAAGTTACTCAATATGTAATTGAAATACCCATCATCTCTTTGGTCACCTGAATTAATGTGCTTGATATGATAGAGATGTGCTTCAAGGTCTATAACTTTGGAGTGAACCACAACCATGATCAACATCCCCATAAGGGTATCTGCGTCGATAGTTAGTCCCTCTAATAACAATTTCTCGTCCAATTCGCTTTGTTGATCTGTAAATCCATTGTTTGTCAATATTTCAACAGTGTTGCTTATTATTCCTCTTTTGGTAGACAGACTAGTGATTGAAGCATCTGATAATTTGGAGAACTCGTTGATGGCAAGGAATACCCTTCTCATTATAATATTCACATACCAAGGCTCTTCAACAGGAATTTCTAGATGATTCAACGATAAGCAAGAGAGACTGCTGTATTTATCGTGAGTGAGATTTTTGAATGCATCTTTGTCATAAGTAGCTTTGTCGTCATTGGGGAAGTTGAATTGGAATATCAATTGTGACCAGACATTATCATATTGGTTTAGTTCAACATAGTCATACACGAGTTTATTCAAATCCACGGTGGGATTTGAAGTAATGAGATCTTTGATTATTTGATGGGCTCTCTCTGCCTCAGCATTGTCCGCTTTTAAACTTTCCAGGATGATCTTATATGCTTCTTCTACCATTCTATGGAAATCCTGCATTATGTTAGCTAACCTTTTTCGGGTCTGGTTTCTCATTCCTTCATAGTTTGGGTTGTTGTGATGGAATAACTTGTAATATTTCTCTGAGACAGCTTTGGATAGAACAGGAGTGCTTCGTAGTAATAGGTCAAACGTCAAATCTTCGCTTGCCTTGGACGGTATTGAATCCCCTTTGGTAGCAATCGATGGGATACTGGGTAAGGATTCGAGAAATTTGGGATCGAGGTATTCGATCATGCTAAGGAAATTGCTGCCAAATAGTGAATCTTCAATGTATATCACTACGAACCGACTTCCTCTCGGTAAGTAGTCACAAAAGGTATTGAATTGGCCGTATCCCAATATATTCAATTGGAGACTTTTCTTAAACCCCTTGCCCGTGAAAACCATGCCGTTCTTCACCAAAACCTGTTTACCATTCAAGGTATGGTAAAGTGTCAGTTGGTTTTTAGATGAGCTATTACCATTAAAGGACGCTACACTGGTCCTTATTATATGGGATTGAATGAAGTCCTCATTGTTGTAGCATAGATCCTTAAGGAACACCTTAGAACTGCTACCCGCCGAGGCTGGATCGTATGCATTTTCAAGTATATGTGAGGGCGGTACCAAGAGTGAGTATTCGTTATGGTTGCATGCTAATTCATGAATTGTGTTCTTGAATGGGGCTTTGTCGTGATGGGGGTTGTTGAATATACAATTGAGATATGTGTTGTATAATAGTGGGAGGTGTGCCTTGGTTTTTGACGGGGGCGTCATACTCCAACTATGGCTGACCTTTAAGTGAGGATGTATTTCTTATCGATTAAAGCTTGTAATGCGACTTCAAATTATACCTTCAGCCGTTCAGAAGGCTGTGCGTGGTATCAACCAGTATATGCTGGTACTGCTAATGGTCAACAAAAATTGGTATCTATCAAAGGTTGTAAATTAGAGAGGAGTATAAATTCGAACAAGAGGGATCGATTAGATGTAGTTTTGTGACTTTTACAAAGTATCTATTAAATTAACTAGTTAGTTTCTTGTTGCATATTTCTCATGGCCAAAGAGCCGGTGTAAATACTAGCTTGAGGCTTTATTGGATAGTTGATGTCTTCAAACTTATAATCAAGTGAACCAAAACCACCACCTCCTGGCGTTTGAATTAAAATTCTATCACCTTTGCCAATTTTGACAGTACTATTACCGGCTAATGTGACTGGCTTATACCCGTCGTCAACTTTTCTGAACCATGTATTCTTACCTCTAAGACCGTCTTGGCCACCTTTCAATCCGAATGGTGCCAATGCTCGTCTTCCCATCAAGCAAGTAATTTGAAGGTTAGGATGAGTGAATTCAATATCTCTAACCACACCATCACCTCCTCTATGGTAACCATCACCACCAGATCCTGCCCTGATACTATATTCATGGACAATCACTGGATACCTTCTCTCAAACACCTCTGTATCAGTACCTCGGGTATTGGTTGTATGGACTTGCACAGCCGACTGGCCATGTTGTCTTGGTGCTTTTGGATCAGTGGCTGCAATTGCTCCAGCGCCTCCGCAGATGGTTTCATAGTAGCCGAATTTGATGTCATTCTCTTCATCGATGATACCAAAAGTAAAGTTGTTACATGTCCCCTGGGAAGCAGCTGCAGCTTCAAAAGCCTTTAAAACCACATCGATGATCCTTTGAGTTGTTTCAACATTACCTCCAACTACTGCTGCCTCTGGAGACGGATCCACTACGGATCCTTTTCTAGTCCTAAGGGTTATTGGGATCAAGCAACCGTTGTTCAATGGAATGTCACTGCTTATTAAGGATCTCAACACGTAAAGTATGGCTGAATAAACGATTGCTTTAGGGGCGTTTAAATTACCATACATTTCATCACCTGACTCGGTGAAGTCAAACACAGCATCACCAGTTTCAGGGTTAATATCGATTGTGAGGGCAATGGCAGTACCATCATCTAAGTAGTCTATAGCCTTCAAGTTTTTGCCTTGGAATTTTTCATTGGCAAGTTTTAAGAGGTTCCTGACTGCAACTTCGGCAGTGGACTGAATACCAGCCATGTACAAGTCAATTACCGGTTTTGTAAATTGCATAACCAAGTTTTGCAACAAGGTGATACCTTTGTAATTAGCAGAAACTTGGGCCTTCAAATCACTGATGTTATCATTTAGGGCTCTACTTCCCGATCCACCAGGATACTTGGCAGGCTCATCATACAATAACCGCTTAACCCCAGCCTCATCAAACTTACCCTCAATGCATAACTTGTGGCTGACAATAGCTGCTCCCTCATCATGTATAGTTTTGGAATTACTAGGCATAGAACCAGCAGAAATGCTACCAATATCAGCGTGGTGACCTCTAGAAGCGACCCAAAACTCTGGAACGTTATCATCATTCAACACTGGGGTGATGACAGTGATGTCTGGCAAATGACTACCTCCGGCTGATGGGTGGTTAGTGACAAGTACATCGCCAGGTTTTAAGTCAAACACCTCTTTCCCATCCACCACTTTCCTATATAATTCAAGTTGGTGCTTCACAGCAAAACTCATACTACCAAGGTGGATAGGCACATGTGGAGCATTAGCAACCAAACTGGCATTCTTATCGAAAATGGCACAACTGAAGTCCAAACGTTCCTTTATGTTGGTAGAGATAGAAGTCTGTTGTAAAGTTCTACCCATTTGTTCGGCAATAGACATGAATCTATGACCAAACACAGACAACTGCACAGGATCAATACGAGAACTAGAAATCTCGGGCTTTTTGTCATGAAGCACGGTAATTAACACATGGTCGGTCAATATATGAGCCACCGAGCCAGGTTCTACCAATAATGTCTGGGTCTCATCCAATATAATACTGGGTCCTTTTATTTTCGTACCAACCTTTAATGCTTTAAGTTGAACGATTGGCGTCTTGCACCACCCGTCTCTTTCAAAATAGACCGATTCAACTTTGTCCTCAATGCCAGTTGCCTCAGAAAACGACAAGCTTCTAAACTCTTTATAAGGATTATGAACTTGTTTTCCTTGACTTTCCACCACGTACAATACTTGGATATCATCGACAACCACTTTTCTATCCAAGGTGAAACCGAATTCTTTTTGATGCCTTTCGATGAACTTCTGATCTGCATCATACTCTCCTTCAACCTTGTTAATCAACAAATGAGTATCAGAACCAACAAACCTCAAGTTCAAGAGAACTTCAATTCTGGTTTTGAAATTGGTCAAACCTTGATTAATATAATCCTGGTGAGCTGCTTCAACCAACTCCTTAGCTCTTTTATCGATAAATTCAAAACTAGTTTCCTCATAAACAAGAGACATCGGTGATTGTTTTTCGATAACGATATCAGCAAGAAATATTCCATAGGCCGACAAGATGGAGGAGTATTTATGAATTGCCACATTGGAAATTCCTAAATTCTTAGCTAATGCCACCGAAAATTGACCACCAGAACCACCAAAGCAAGCCAAGTTGTGTTCTGAAGTCCCATGCCCTTTGGATTCAGTGATGGTTCTGATTGGTCTAGCCATGGACTCTACGGCAACGCTTAGGAAACCTAGAGCAATTTGTTCTGGGCTCAAGTTCAATTTAGGATCACTACTATTGATGTCATTGGCCAACTCTTTGAACTTGGTGGCAGTTATATCATAATCTAAGGGCTCATTCTGGTTAGGGCCAAAAATCTTTGGGAAATACTCTGGTATTAATCTTCCCAAGAATAAGTTAGCATCAGTGACTGTCAAGGGACCTCCCTTTTTATAACAAGCAGGACCTGGGTTGGATCCAGCTGATTCAGGACCGACGACAAAGATTCCATTTTTCCAGAACAACATAGATCCACCACCAGCTGCAACAGTAGATATGTCTAATTGAGGTGTTTGCAAACTCACTTGACTGACCACTGTTTCATAAATGTGTTCTAAAGTACCCGTGTACCGGGCCACATCAGTGCTAGTTCCACCTGCATCAAACCCAATTGTAGCTTTGCCCGTCTCTTCATCAAAGCATGTTTCTCCAAAACCAACCATTCCACCAGCTGGTCCAGATAAAATAGCTTTTAAGCCCGTGAACTTGTACCACGGACACAACCCACCATTACTTTGCATGAAAAGTAACTTGTTTCCAAAAGCATCAAGCCCACCTTCAAATCCCTTTCCAAAACCTTCAAGGTAATCTTTTATGACAGGCGAAAGATATGCATCAGCCACGGTAGACGAGGCCCTGTTTACGATACCAATCATTGGCTGTAACTCATGGCTCACAGAAACTTGAAATCCAATTCTTTTACATATTTCGGCCACCTTTGATTCGTGGTCTGGATAGGCGTAGGAATTGACCAAACATAAGGCAATTGTCTTGATTCTGCCTTCTCTGAATAACTCAGTTAAATCTTGTTCGACTTTGCCGTAGTCAGGCTTCTTCAAGATACGGATATCATCACCGGTTATACCTTTTACCAACGATGGATCTGAAACATCAATTGGTAGTTT
This sequence comes from Yamadazyma phyllophila, assembly GCA_030571955.1. NCBI lineage: Eukaryota > Fungi > Ascomycota > Pichiomycetes > Serinales > Debaryomycetaceae > Yamadazyma > Yamadazyma phyllophila. The sequence goes on along the minus strand of JAJLZE010000027.1, from coordinate 100,872 downwards.
ATCCCCACCTCCTTCAGAAAAACCAGCGATAGTGACTCTCTCGTCAATTTCTAGAACACTTTCTTGCAAGTGTCCCAACTTTTTAGCAGTAAGATCAAAGATATTTGGCCTTGTTTGATTACCTATCAAAAGAACATCTTTGAATCCTTTTGTTGTAACAAGACACACATTGGCACCTTTCCTTTCCAACAAAGCATTGGTGGCAACCGTAGTTCCCATACGTATGCTGTCAATTGAATCAAGCTTCAACTTAACATTCTTAGCAATTGGCTTGTTGTGGGCCTTTTCCAATATCTTTCTGATACCTTCAGTTGGAGCATCTGGATAATTCTTGGGATCAACAGATAAAAGCTTGAAGACATAATCGGACTGCCCAGGGATCTTGGCAATGAAATCAGTGAAAGTTCCACCTCTATCTATGGCAATTTGTATACCATTCATTTTCTACTTGCAAATATGGGGATTATGGGTGCTTCATATACTCAAAGAGCTATAGATTATCTTTTTTCATTTTAACTGGGGGACTGGGGTATTGAGTGCGATCGGCTGATTTATCTAAATATTCCGAAGATAAAAAGCGGCAAGAGAAGTTACTACTAAGTTTACCAATTTAAACTACCAGGTCTTACAAACTTTGAATACGAGGTCGTTTTAATTCATTTATTAAGTTACATTAAATTACCAAGCATAACGGAACCATTTTTCCTTCTCCTTATCAGTCAAATCTAATGCGTCCATATCTGGATCAAGGTTGTCTTCTGCAGGTCCATATAGCCTGTCTCTTCTTTGATTCTCTAAGTAGCACCCGATTCCGTAGACAGCTATCGAAAGAAGTGATCCACTGGTGAAGCCAAGAATAGCATGGTAACCGGTTGGATAAGTTGGTTCTTCACTGGCGATAAAAAACTGTGGTGCTATGATGTTAGACACACAGTAGGAAGTGAAGTTAACTGCATTCACAATAGTTTTCTTGGTGTGACCGGCTGTGTTGGCAAAACAAATAGATGTCATACACACATATGGACCCCAGTAGAAGTAGAAGAAGTAGTAAGCCATCAACAAGTTTATTTTACCTTCGATCTTCATCATCAACACACAACAAATAAGAGGCACCAAACACACCACAAAGGCACTTATAGTTCTGTACTTCCTTGGGAAGAAGAAAGTAGGAATGGCGATAATCCACGAACTGGCAGTCATGAATACACCAGTTGGCATTCCCAAAAGAGTGGTTCTCAATGGTCCATATCCAAGACCAGATACAATTTGACCAGCAAATGTTACCAAGGCACCATTGGAAATGTTATTACAAAGAGCAAAAACTGCCATTGTCCATGTTTTCCAATCTTTTAATGCTTCCATAACTTGCTCCTTTTTAAACAGCTTATTTTGAACTCCGGTTCTGTTTTCAATCGTTCTATGAACCGCAATATATTTCTCCTTTTCACTCAACCACCAACAAGTCATGGGTGAGTCTGGAAGCATAAAGTACAGGATGAAGGTAAAGAATAAAGTTATACTTGCAAAGGAGATGAAAAGAAGACGCCAATTTTCAATTTTGGCATGTGCATGTCCAATTCCATAGGAAAGGATACCAGTTATAATAGATGAGAAACCTGAGAACCAGATAGCCGTTCTGAATGGTTGTTCGGATCTTTTATAGAACATGGCGGTGATCACGGAGCACGCAGGGAATAAGAAAGTCTCTCCCATACCCAATAAGAATCTCATGGCAGCAAGTTGGGTGAAGTTATTGGCTGCACCCATGCACATTAAAACAATGTTCCATACGACGAAAGAACAGAACAATGTTTTCCCAACAGGTAACTTCTGGATCAAATAGTTGGCAGGAATCTCCATTATCAAATACCCGAAGTAAAAGATTGAACCAACCCAGGAGTATTGTGAACCTACCAAACCAATGGACTCTCTCATTCCATAAACAGCCGCATTAGAGATGACAATTTTGTCAGCAGCAGCCAAGGTAATCAACACCGTCATTATTGGTATAATCATAAGGTCAATCTTCCAAAGAACTTTCCTTGCTTCCTGTGGTGTGTAATCAGCATACTGTGGATGGTCCATCAAGAATTTGGCCCCAATATCCAAATCGGAGTTTTTGACATCACCAATAGAATCGACATTGATAGAGGCATTCACTTTTTCAACCGAAGTGGCACCTTTTTCGGCAGAGGCCGAGTCTGATAAATTAGACATATTGATAATAGATGTGACTCTAGTCTACACCTTCTGAGAGAATCCCCATGATTTAAATGTAAATTCCATCGCCACAAGCGGTTTGGTTATCTTGCCAATGCGCGGTTCAGATTACCTTTCCCCACATCCAGGAATTGATTTTAAAAAGGTTAACTGAAGCGACAATCAAATTCCGTTATCGTGTTTCCCCGAGGGCCCAAACTTATTTAAGATAGACAGTATGACTTTGAGGGCAAAAAAATAACTACAGCACCATGGGGAAATCCGCTTTAGTGATTGGCTGTGGAGTCATGGGCTTATCTACAGTTCTTGAGCTCGTTGAAAAAGGTTACAAAGTTACTGCCATAGACGCATTCGCAGTGCCATCACCTTGGTCCGCTGCGAACGACTTTAATAAAATTGTTAGAACCGAGTACGATGATATTACATACAGTGAGCTTGCGGTGGAAGCATGGAAGTCGTGGAGATCGGATCCTTTGTTTGAAGGAACGTACAAAGAAACCGGTAGAATTTTGATTACTCCCGAGCTGCACCAAGGAAGAAGAGAATTCGATCAAAAAGGTATTGCCAATCTTAAGAAGCTTGGTCAGGGAAACTCAATTACTTATGGTAAAGGAGGACAATCGTTATCTGAGAAGTTCAAGTTCCTACAATACAACACTGTTGATGCAAAAACTGAGTATACATGGAATCCTGAAAGTGGTACAGGTTTAGCTGCAAAATCTTTAGTGGCTGTCTATGAAGCAGCAAAAGCAAAAGGAGCCACTTTCATTTTCGGTGCTGCTGGAAAAGCCATTCTGATTGACTCTTCTAGTGGAGTGGACTACGTTGTAGCTGAAGATGGTACCAGGTACACGGCTGACAAAATCATTGTCTCTTTAGGTGCTGCATCAGGAGCATTATTAGACCTTAAACAACAGCAGTCGGCAACCGGGCTCTTTGTAACTCATATCAAATTGACAGATGAAGAGTACAGAAAGTTCAAGGATATTCCTGTCGTATTTGATTCCGAGTTGGGTTACTTCTTTGCACCTGATGATGATACACATCTATTGAAAATCGCCCTTCCAGGATCGGGTGCCCAAAATTACGTACAATCAAAATTTAGAGAAGAAGCTAGATCGTTACCTAGGTATGCTAACGAGAATCCAAACGATACAATGCCGGTTGAAGGACTTGCCCAAGGAAAAAAACTCTTGAATAAGTATCTTCCTGAATTGGCTTACCACACTTTAATAAACCATAAGGCGTGTTGGATCGCAGATACTTCTGATTCGAATTTTATTATCGATAAAGTTCCTTATCTTTCTAATGTTTATGCAGCTACTGGTGATAGTGGACATGCTTACAAGCTCTTGCCTAATATCGGGAAATACATTGTTCAGAGATTAGAAGATACCTTAGATCCTAAGTTGAAAGATCTTTGGAAATGGAGTGACGAATCACAAGCTTTCGATCCAACAAAGCTTTCGTGGAGAGTTGCAAGCGATAAGACAGAATTCTCAGAAATTGATTGGGCCCCACAGACTTTGTTCGACCACCAATCAAAGATTTAGTATTTAGTTTGATATACGCTTGACTAAAATAAATAGCCACACGATTGTAATATGATCGGCCTTCCCCACCCATGTCATAATTTAGGAAGAATATACGAAAAAAAAAAATGGTCAACGTATCCGACACTTCTCGATGCGGCAATTGCAGAGATAAGAGCGGGGGGAAACTGTCGGATACGCCTGCCTGTTTTTTTTCGCAATGGAATTTGAAAATGGTTCCGGCTCTTTATAGGTGACAGGATTCTCCTCCATGGAGAGAATTCATTACCAAGTATGACTGTTGAAAAACGTATAAAGATTGCTATTGATAGAGGTGGGACCTTCACTGATGTTCTCGCCATCATTCCGGGGCAAGAAGACTATGTTTTCAAGTTATTATCGGTCGATCCAAATAATTATGAGGATGCCAATATCGAAGGGATAAGAAGAATCCTTGAACATGTCAACGGTGTTGAGATCCCCAGAGGTCAGCCACTTGACACTTCTGGAATTGAAAGTATCAAGCTTGGTACTACTGTTGCAACCAATGCTCTTTTGGAGAGAAAAGGTGTTCCTACTGCGTTAGTGACGACCGAAGGTTTCAAAGATATCCTCCACATTGGTAACCAAACTCGTCCAGATTTGTTTGCTTTGAACATCGTAAAACCAGAAATGTTATATAAGCAAGTGGTGGAGATTGAAGAAAGAGTTACTTTGCCGGCTTATAGTGAAGACCCCACGGAATACGATGCAGCTGACTTGGTTGATGGTAAAACATTTGTTGTTGGTAACACGAATGAAGTGGTGAAAATTGTGAAGCCCTTGAACGTTGAAAAGACCAAGAAACAATTGTTGGAGTTGAAGGCTCAGGGTATTGTATCTTTGGCTGTTGTGTTGATTCACGGATATAACTACCAGGAACACGAGATCATGATTGGTGAGATTGCAAAGGAAATCGGCTTCATAAATGTCACTTTATCACACCAAGTTTTGCCAATGATAAAGGCAGTGAGTCGTGGTCAATCTACCTGTGTTGATGCGTATTTGACCCCATTTGTTCAAGAATACATTAAAGGCTTAATTGCTGGTTTCCAAAAAGGATTTGAAAAACATACAAGGGTCGAATTCATGATGTCTGACGGTGGTTTATGTGACTTCAGAAGGTTTACAGGATTGAAGTCGCTTTTATCCGGTCCTGCTGGGGGTGTCGTAGGTCAAGCTAGAACCTCATATGATCCTCTTGATGGAACACCTACAATCGGATTCGATATGGGTGGTACTTCAACTGATGTTAGCAGATACTCTGGTGGATCTTATGAACAGGTTTTCGAAACCACGACTGCTGGAATCAAATTGGCTGCACCTCAGCTTGACATTAATACTGTTGCTGCTGGTGGAAGTTCTATTTTGTCTTATAGAAATGGTCTTTATGCCGTTGGTCCTGAAAGTGCAAGTGCCCATCCAGGTCCCGTTTGCTACCGTAAAAATGGTCCAAACTTAACAATCACAGATGCTAACTTGATGTGTGGAAGGATTTTACCAGAGTTTTTTCCAAACATTTTTGGCGAAACTGAAGATCAGCCCTTGGATAAGGAGGCAGTCATTGCAAAGTTTACTGAATTGGCCAAAGAAGTCAATGCTGATCTCCCTGAGCATAAACATAAGACCCCTTACGAAATCGCTTTGGGATTTCTTGATGTTGCCAATGTCGCTATGGCTAAACCTATTAGACTGTTGACGGAAAATAAAGGTTTGGATGTGACTAAACACAATTTGGCTTCTTTCGGTGGTGCTGGTGGTCAGCATGCCACATCTGTTGCAAGAGCATTGAAAATGAAAAGAGTCATTATCCACAAGTACTCTTCCATCTTGTCTGCTTATGGGATCGCCTTATCAGATAATGTTCACGAAGCCCAAGAACCTACATTAACTACTTACACTCAAAGTTCTAAAGCCCAGCTCTTGGAAAGATGTGAGTCGTTAAAAAAGCAAGTAACTCAAGAGTTAGCTCAGCAAGGAATTGAGGACGTTCATATTCAAACTTTCTTCAATATGGGCTACAAGGGCTCTGACTCCAAATTGATGATACTGGAATCAGAAACTGATTTCCTTGAATCGTTCTATGAAACTCATCAAAGGGAATTTTCATTCAATGATTTCAAGAAAGATGTTCTCGTTACTGATATTAGAGTAAGAGGAAGTGGATCTTTGAACAAGACTCAAGAAAGATCTCCTTTCCAAGACTTGAAGTCTGTTCAAAAGCGTCCTGTGCCTGAAGGTTTAGAGAAGAAAACCGCTCCTGTCTTTTTCAACAATAAGTTCCTTGACTCCAAGATCTATTACTTATCAGACTTACCTGTGGGGTCAACAGTTAGTGGACCAAGTATCATTTTGGATCTGACTCAAACCTTGATTGTTGAGCCTGCTTCTACTTTGACTGTTCTTCCAAGGCATGTAATCATTGATTTGGATTACGAAAATGAAGCAAAGCAAGACTTGTCTATGGATGTTTTTGATCCTGTCCAATTGTCTATCTTCTCACATAGATTCATGTCCATCGCTGAATCCATGTGTACCACCTTACAAAAGATTTCAGTTAGTGCAAACATCAAGGAAAGAATGGATTTCAGTTGTGCCTTATTTGATGAACATGGTAATCTTGTTGCTAATGCCCCTGCTGTTCCAGTACATCTTTGTGCTATGTCCTTTGCAGTCAAGTACCAGATCGATTATTGGAAATCTGATTTAGCGCCTGGTGATATCTTAGCTACCAATCATCCTGAAGCCAAAGGTACTCATTTGCCCGATATCACTATTATCTCGCCTGTTTTCATAAATGATAAAATTCGTTTCTTTGTCGGATCTAGAGCACATCATGCTGAAATAGGGGGAACAGTTGCTGGATCTATGGACTCATCTGCTACTAGTCTTGACATGGAGGGTGCCAAATTCAAGGCTTGGAAAGTGGTGCAAAATGGAGTGTTTGATGATGCTGGAATACAGAAATATTTTGTGGACGATTTGCTTAAAATCCCAGGTTCTTCCCCTTCAAGAAAGATTAGTGACAACATTTCAGACATTAAGGCTGCCATTGCAGCAAATCAAAAGGGAATCAACTTATTGTCTGATGTTTTCCACGAGTATGAAACTGACTATGTGTTGTTTTATATGAGAGGAATAAAGGAAACTACTGAGACAGCTGTTAGAGGTTACCTCAAGCAGTTGGCTAAATCCAAAGGTGGTAATACCCTTACTGCCGTAGATTTTATGGATGATGGTGCCAGAATTGAATTAAAGATTGACATTGATGAAACTGATGGTAGTGCTGTATTTGACTTTACAGGAACTGCTGAAGAAACCTTCAACTGTTTTAACGCCCCATCTTCAATCACTTATTCTTGTATCACATACTGTTTAAGGTGTCATATCACTGATGGTGACCTTCCATTAAACGAAGGATGTTTGTCGCCAATTAAGGTGATTATTCCTGAAGGTACCGTCTTGAATCCTAGTGTAACTGCTGCTGTCTCTGGAGGTAATGGTATCACTTCACAGAAAATCACCGATGTAATTATGAAAGCATTAGGAACTGTTGCAGCATCTTATGGGTGTATGAATTGTGTTACATTTGGCCAAGGTGGTTATGACAAGGAAACTGGTAAAACCATTCCTGGTTTTGGATTTGTTGAGACCATTGGAGGTGGTTCTGGAGCAGGTAATGGATTCCATGGTTTCAGTGGTACTCAATGTCATATGACCAATACTCTTATGACAGACCCTGAAGTGTTAGAGCAAAGATATCCAGTGATTCTAAAACAGTTCTCTGTTCGTACAGACAGTGCCGGTAAAGGTAAATGGAATGGAGGTAATGGTCTTATCAGAGAAATCCAATTTACTTCTCCATGTCATTGCTCAATATTGACCCAAAGAAGAGTCTTCAGACCATATGGTATGGCAGGAGGAGGCGAAGGAGGAAGAGGAGAGAACAGATTAGGTAAGATCAGAGCCGATGGTAAAACAATTGACTGGAAGCATGTTGGTCCTACCGCCGAGATCGAGTTGGAAGTTGGGGATATTATAAAGATTTCTACCCCAGGTGGAGGAGGTTACGGAACCCCAGATGAAAAAGAGAGAAAATCTGAGCCTAAGAAGATGAATGTGTTGAGGGCCGGTGGAAGTCTTTCTTCATATCAAGAGTCATTGAATACTTCGCAGTAAATAGCCATATATAAATATATTTTATCTATACGTGATTTTCACACAATTAGCTCATTTATCCAACACCTTCCAATTTAGCGATTTTGTTTATCGTCATCGGAAATTCAAGTTCCATAACTGCTATGATGTAAACTGTCTGCGTGTGAAAGACGGACCTCGGCAGGTGTGGTATTAGTAATTGAAATATAGATTCTTAAACTCTTATCTCCATTTTTCGTATCTCATATCTCAGATCTTATCTGTAATTGTGAGGCTAGAAATTTATCCACAAACGCAGATATAAGAGACAGAAGAACGTGCTTTAGTGATTAGTTGAATTCATATTAGAGCCCTTGCATACCGTTGCTACTTTGTTTAATCTAAATAAAAGAGTCGAAATTACTCGTGGAGTGTACATAGAACAAGAGTGGAGATAACATTTCCGCGGAGAGATACTATATATCATCTTAAACATGACTGTTGGGAAGAGCCTTAAAGCAAAGAAACAAAGAAGCTATACCGGCTGTTTGAACTGTAAGAGCATGCGTAAGAAATGTGACGAGCAGAAGCCGTGCTGTGGCAAATGCTCAAAGTTGGGCCAAATCTGTGTTTATGCTCGGAAACTCTACTGGAATCGAAACAACCAGCACTCTAAAAAACACTTCACAGTTCTGACTAAAGCTAGTAAGCATATGCTAGTGACCACCACAGATGAAATGGCTATATGTGATTTTCTCCGAGGACTTGATATAGGAAAAGTGAAGGGTTTGGTTGTTCCAACAGAGAAGACACAAACTAAAGAAGATGATCTTATCAACATCATTGAGGATTCGGAAATACAAAAGGATTTGTTTGATTACTACGTTAAGGTGGTTAGTCATAAGAAAGTCTTTAGTGACAGCCAGTTGAATGAGTTCAGATCCGTCATCATCCCCAATTGCATTACATCACCTTCTCTTTTCCAGTCAATAATTGCAATAGCCGCTAGTGACTTGATACGAAAGTGTCCCGACAAGTGTGAATACTATCTGATACTAACGAAACGATATAAGAATGAGGCTATCAATTTGATGTATGATTTATTGGATAACTTTGGTAAAGAGAACATCGAAGAAATAGCTGTTAGTATCTTGATACTTTGTTCTTTGGAAATCGGAGAGAATGTCAACGGAACTTGGATAAACTACTTGAAGCAAGGCTGCTTGATTTTTCAAACACTAGACGAATGTGACATCATGGAGTCGAAAGTCCTTTTGTTTTGCTATCGATATTTCATTCTACGTTACGTTCTTCTACTTACAACCTTGGTCACGGAGAGTTACCAAACGTTCATCCACAGGTTTCCCATGAAATTAATAGACAGCGTCTTCGATCAAACAAATGTTGACTACATGTTTGGATGTTCTCCAAAGCTCATAAAAATCATCTTCGATATAACGGCTTTGAAGAATTCAAACGAGAGAGTAACAGAAGCTCACATATCATCTCTTAATGATTCATTGAACGAAACTGATATCCCATGTGAAGATCCTCAACTTGAATATTGTTCTAAGCTATACTTTTACGCAACAAACCTATATCTTATAAACTCGTTCGGCAAACTAATGGGCCCCAACTTACCTAGCATAGAGAAAGACTTGGTGCAGCGTACCTTAAAGCTTTTTTCAGGCTTGTTGGAGTCAGAAAAGGTATTGTTGTTTCCTGTTTGGTCGCTTTTGATAGTAAGTACCTGTGACATTGCTGATCTGGTAAGGATCCAAATACTTGATTTGTGTGATTCTTTGGAGAAGAAATGGCCCCAATCGTCACTCAGTGTTGCTAAGAAAGCCATTGAGGTCATATGGAAAGTTCATGACTTGAATCATAAAGCAAACTGGAGAGAAATATTTAGTATCATAGATTTTAAGCACTCACTAACTTGAATATATTTATTGCATATGGCTGTCTTCAACAAGAACAGCCCATTGTCACAGAAATTGTAAGCCTTGATTACGAAGGAGTCTCCACTATAAACCTCATAAGTTATGTCGTATCAAACTTCTCAGGTACGGAGTTTTTCTTATCGCGATCGTGAACCTTGGCCGGGGGAGATTAATATTTCCTTTTACCGTATAGAGTCTACCATGCAAATAATATGAATTCATCGTTCGTCTGCGATTATCCTAATTGTGGGAAGCTATTCACAAGGAAGGATCACTTGAAGCGTCACAAGTTTAATCATAATGACAATTACCCCCATCAATGTACTGTTTGTTTGAAACGATTCAAGCGGGCGGACGTAAAAAGAGAGCATTACGAAAAGCACTTTAGACCTGATGGGTTTAAAAGGGAAAAGATTAAAAAGGATTCAAAACCTATTGCCCAATCTCTACCGTCGGTCTCACTATCTCCTCCGTTAGACTCGGCTGACTTGAATTGGCTATTGGATGAAGCACTGTGGGAAACAGATAATCAATTGAACTCGATTATATTTCAAAATCAAGCCAATAATATGTTACTGGAATTACTCGGCTCAAATCTAGACATGTTCCCGTCTGTGACAATCAATGCTGCGGTGGTTACTAATGAGTTATTGAAAATTTATGTTGATTTACTTCCTGGACTACGGAATCACCCAGACTTTTCGTTACATTCTATGGAATTTTGCTTGATTAGCTACTGGCAAACCTTTCATATTCAGATCCCAATATTGCACAAACCACTGTTTAATACTTTGGCAGTATCTCCACTACTTACCTTGGCTATGATAATGATGGGTGCTACTCTTTCGTTTGCATCTTCTGCAAGATCTACTTTAGCAGACCCGTCCGGGCTAGCCCTTTTGATCGGGGATCAATTAAGATGGTTAATATTTAAATACAAAAAGACAGGGGCCCCTGAACCATGGGAGCTACAGAGCATTTTAATTTTGGAATTTTACGAGAAGTATTATGGAACTAGGGACTTTCATGAACGCTCTTCTATTCATCAAGGAGCTAAGATTGAGATGATGAAAAGATCAACGTTACTTGGAGGTGACCCTTTTGCAAGGGAAAGTTTTTCTGCAACGCCGTCTAATCAAACTGCTAATGAAATATTACTTCAAAAATGGGTGGCTGCTGAGTCGATGAAGAGGTGTTTGCTCATGTCCTTTCTGTTCGACCTTACGAATGCCATTATTTCTTCACACTCAGCTCTGCTATTTGTTGATAAATTAAAGCTTTCACTTCCTTGTGATGACTTAATATGGGAAGCTGATTTAAACACATTGAAAAATGTTCCCCTACCCAAAGAGCCCCCAAGTATCAGATCCTGTTTCAATAAGGTGCTACAAGGTGAAGTAGTACATGCGAGCTCTTTTGGGAAGAGGGTGCTTTTCAACTCTCTTGCATCGTTGATTATCCAATTGGAGCATAAAGACGAGACAATGTCTTTGGTGAATGGATACAAGCCAGACATTTTAAACGACGGATGGAGGGCCAAGATGTCTTTCGTTTTAGACCTCTGGAAGTTCCATGTTAATAATGGGTCATGCTGTGATGTTGATAACTGCTTAATAGACCTCAGGGTACGAGAGAAACCTGTTTCAAAGTACTTGGATTTAAATGAAACCAGGTGTAATATACCTATATATCATATGGGACATATAAGGTTAAATCTTGTCAACCACGACTTATTGACATTTGCAGGTGTCCCTGTAAGAATGAACGTTGTGGCTCGAAAATCGGACTACGAAAACGTTCAAAAGAGAATGATCGATTGGTCTTGTTCCAAAAACGGTCAAATAGGAGTAGTTCATGCTTATCTATGCTTAATAGAATGCTTGCTTGATGGTGATAGTTTGGAATTGTGTTATCTGCCTGAGGCAGATCCCATTCCCGAAAGATGCCACATACTTGTATATTCTTGTTTGACAGTATGGAGTTATAATTTTGTTCGTTTTGGAGCTGAATCTGATAACTACATTCGGAAATCTTCACTTGTGCATGAGTCTGGTTCTCGTTATTTGAAAAGAATAAAGAGAATCTTTGATAAACTTATCATTCACTCAGACGTTAAAAACTATTATTTGAGTATCCAGCAGTTGGCTAATAATTTGGATGCTATAGAGAATACCCATCATGTAGCAGGGTTGTTGAAAGAAATGGGAGAGTTGTACTCCAAGTGTTCTTGGACTCTAGGAACTGAATATGCAAGGCTATTCAAAGGATGCAGCGAAAGGTCCATGGGTAAAGAGGAAGTCTTTTGTAAAGATATGTATGACTAATTATATAAGGCGACTTAGTCTAAGAGTAGTACTGGATGATTTTCTGATCAGGGTTTTCGAAATTCACCGTATTTTTCAAATTTCCAATTTTATCGATGTGGAAGAAGATTTCATCTCCATGCTTAAGATATGGCAGCGGATCAAGACCAACAGCTACACCTGAAGGTGTGCCAGTAAAGATAAGATCACCTGGGTTTAAAGTGGTACCTATGGACATGAACGAGACAATCTTGTTCACATTGAAGATCATATCATTAGTGTTTGAATCTTGTCTTAGCTCTCCATTGACGGTTGAATAAATCCTTAAGTTGGATGGATCTGGTATTTCATGCTTTGATACAATAGATGGACCAAATGGTGCAAAAGAGTCAAACATCTTACCAACACCAAACTGGGTTCCGCCTCTTTCCATTTGCCAGGTTCTTTGACTGACATCATTTCCAATAGAGTAACCTAATATATAGTCTTGGGCTTGTTCTTCCTCGATATCTTTTCCTTTCCTTCCAATTACAATAATCATCTCGATTTCATAATCGATTTTGGAATCATGGATCTGGCAGACTGACGGAACATTGATATAGTCCTGAGGGCCCGTAATAGCCGTGGTGGGTTTGAAAAATATAACCGGATACTTTGGAATTTCCATTTTCAATTCTAACGCATGCTTGATGTAGTTCATGCCAACACATCTTATGGAAGGAACTTGATCAATTGCCAAAGGACTCAATAGCTTTTGGATTTGTGCCACCTTTGCAGTCACTTCATACTTGTCAAAAACGTCACCTTCAATTATGTAGGCCTCTTTACTTTCGTAAACGTCAATTGAACCTTCCGGTAAAATCGCATCTCCGAAATAAACTTGGTTATCAGTAGAAATAAATCTTATTAATCTCTAATCGGTTAGTAAATGTTTACGGGTGAGATGAAAAAGACTTACTTTGAAATGGGGGTGGTCGATGGTCATTTCTTGGAATTAAATGGATATCAATGATAGCTCCCACACTATATATCTGGCCCCCCCTCCCAGATCTGATGCCATACAGGCTCCCCCAGTTTGACTGGGGGGATAACAAAACAACTGGGGGAACGTTCAGCAAGTCAACTGTTTTCCCCCACTTACTGGGGAACAATCCTGCATATGGTATCTAATCTCACCATGAAGTTGGTTATCTGCGATCGTTCAATTCCGTTTATCATAACAATATGGGGAAATAATCTCGAGGAGTGCCTACTGATTGAAGTGTATAAAAGACCGACCAAGTCCCCTAATTTCATTTCTTCATAATCATGACCGGTTCTGTCAAGACAAGCCTGGGAAGTAAAGAAAGCATTGATGAGAAGAAAAACATTAATTTGGACGTCGAGTCCATCAATTATGCAAGTTCTCCTAGAGATATTGATCCTGAAAAAGAGAAGAAGTTAATAAACAAATTTGACAGAAGAATTTTGCCCATTTTATCCATTATATATTTTCTTTCATTCTTAGATCGCTCAAATATTGGGAATGCTAAGATTGCAGGAATGTACGAACAGTTGGGGCTTACTGATAGTCAATATTCGGTAGCCGTTTCTATTTTTTATGCAACATACATTATTTCTGAAGTTCCGGCTGTGCTAATAAGTAGGAAAATTGGCTTCAGAAGATTCTTATCTTTCATGGTGTTTGGATGGGCTGTTATCACTATTTGTACTGCTTTTGTTAGAGATTATTGGTCGCTTGTATTGTGCCGGTTGTTGTTAGGTTTGTTGGAAGGTGGGGTGTTTCCAAACATGAGTTTATACATCTCCATCTTGTATAAGCGTCAAGAACAAGGTAAAAGACTTGCTTATCTTTACGTTTGTTCCTGTGTAAGTGGTGCATTCGGAGGTCTTATTGCTACTGGTATCACAAAAATTAAACCTACCAGTACACTTGACAGCTGGTCCTGGTTATACATTATAGAAGGGATCATCTCCGTGTGTGCTGTGATTATTTTGTACTGGTTACCTGATGATCCGATCCATGCAAACTTTTTGAACGAAGAAGAAGTTGAAATCATGCAAATTAGAGAGGAACAAAGAAAATTCTACATGGGAAACGACAAGTTTGAGAAGAAAGAGTTTTTCTTTGCTCTTAGAGACCCTAAGTTGTATATGAGTGTGGTTATTCAATTCTGTGTTGATTTGGTGTTATATGGATTTTCCACCTTTTTACCTTCGATCTTGAGACTTCAATTGGGGTTCGATCTTATGAAATCTCAATACCTTTCAATCCCAATTTACTTTTTATCGGCAGTCAGTGTTTATACTGCTTGTACATTATCAGATAAGCAGAATTTGAAGTATCCTTATCTTATAGGGGTCAATGTTGTGGCATTGGTAGGGTACATTATCTTACTTGCAAGCAAAACCCCAGGTGTAAACTATTTTGCAACATACCTTATATCTGTTCCATTGTACGCCGGAGTGGCTTTGAACATTACATGGACTAACAACAACATGGCACCTCACTATAGAAGAGCAACAGCTTTAGGGTTCAATCAAACGTTTGGTAACTTGGCTGGTGTGATAGCAGGCCAGATTTACAGAGACCCTCCTCATTATTATCTCGGTAATGGCTTTTCTTTGGGATGTGTCGTGGTGGCCATCGGTACTACTTGGGCGATGCTTACTTACTTGAAGGCCCAAAATAATATCAAGAGGAGTATACGTGAAGGTGCCCAGGATACAAGAAAGGTACGTGATGGTTGTGAAGACCCGGACTTCGAGTACGTATACTAAGATTTATATTAATTTATAGGGTAATGTATTTATGGATAGTGTTTATGGTTCTATGCTTTGGCTTCTTTTGGTGTTCAATTTAAAAATAGCCTGTTCTCTTGTCGTGACCTGCACATCCACATATCTTTATGTTAGTGGCGTTAGGAGATGTCTAAGCTGGCGAGGGCATCGGCTGTGTTTTTCGTATCTATCACATTTCCAAGTGAATCGTGAACCGGTTCATCGTCTTCTGAGTCATCATCTTCATCACTACTACTTTCATCGTCGTTGTTCTCTTCATCTTCAATAACGTTACCGAGACCGTCAACCCTCTGTTTGACAATGACATTTCCTAGCGCATCATACTCAACATCATCATCTTCAGCGTCATCGTAGTCAAAGTCCTCGTCTTCACTTTCGTCTTCATCGATCTTTCTGTTCGTGTTCCCTGTCAACCAGATATCTGCATTTTTGGTCTGCTCTTTTCTCTCTTTTGCTTCTTCCTCCAATCTAGCCAAATACTCAGTTTCAGCCTTTTTCACAGAATCGTGATCAGTACACTTGGAGTAGATCTCAAGTAACTCTTCGTTCACTTTAAGGAAGGTCAACCCCCAGGAGAATTTACTAAGAATTGTTTCAGCCCAATCTAGGTGTCCAACAATAGCTAGACATGCTGCCAATGCTTCAACGCAATTTAACCTCCAAGGTCTTCCATAATTTACAGGATTTGCAGCAACAAAATAAGGTAATAATCTCTCGTGTTTACCCCCGATTTTATCGAATGGAATCTCATCTAATCTTGCCCAAGAACATTCCACAACAGCAGCCCCACATTTTTCCACTGTTTCTCTATCGTCCGGACAAACGACCAGTTTCCCGTTTGGCGAAACTATGATCCCTGTAAACTTCTGTCCAATTCTCATATTCTTTATAAACCCCAACCTTTCAAGTTTTTTACCAGAACATCTCTTCGGATCACAATGATCGAAATCCCACATCGCTAACTTGAACGGGTGCTCCAGTAATGCAGACAGAAACTTAGACTCTTGCCTACCCTTCTTAGCATGATGCTGTTTAGATTTATGCCCGTTCGATGTTCGAGTTGGCTTAACTTCTTTGTTTTTACCTTTAGCCATTAACGGTTTTATGATGATAAAAAAATTTAAGGCTGCGAAAAATACTTAATCAAAAGATGAACTTTTATTATATTTACATAAACATTACAAATATTTCATATAGCAATTAAATGAATAAAACCAAACCAAACGAATCTTATGCGTCGTGAAAAAAGAAGTGAAGTGTGTAGATGCCATAAGTTTAGAAGTCTTCATCAAAGGTGAAGGTATCTTCTTTACCCTTTGAGTCGTCAGCAGTGGAAGCCATAACACCAGCTTTTTGGTAGTCACTGACTCTCTTTTCGAAAAAGTTAGTCTTACCAGCCAAAGAAATGTTTTCCATGAAGTCGAATGGGTTGGTAACATTGTAGACCTTTTCGTTACCCAAAGAAACTAACAATCTGTCGGCAACGAATTCAACGTATTGACACATTAAGTCCTTGTTCATACCTAATAAACTGACTGGCAAAGCATCGGTGAAAAATTCCTTTTCGATGCTGACGGCTTCAGTGATAATCTTTTCAACGATTTCAGGGTCTGGTCTGTTTTGTAAGTGGGAGAACAAAAGACAAGCGAAATCAGTGTGTAAACCTTCATCTCTGCAAATTAATTCGTTAGAGAAAGTTAAACCAGGCATTAAACCTCTCTTCTTCAACCAGAAGATAGATGCAAATGAACCACTAAAGAAAATACCTTCAACAGCAGCAAAAGCAACCAATCTTTCAGCGAACAAGGCTTCATCATCGTTGATCCATCTCAAAGCCCAGTCAGCCTTTCTCTTGATTTGAGGAATGGTTTCAATAGCATTAAACAAGAAAGTGGCTTCCTTTGGATCCTTGATGTAAGTGTCAATTAACAAAGAGTATGTTTCGGAGTGGATGTTTTCCATCATGATTTGGAAACCATAGAAACATTTAGCTTCAGAAATTTGAACTTCAGCGGAAAAGTTTTCAACCAAGTTTTCGTTAACAATACCATCAGAAGCAGCAAAGAAAGCTAAAATTCTAGAGATGAAAAATCTTTCATTCTCGTGCAATTTGTTCCAGTCATGGAGATCCTTGGATAAATCGATTTCTTCGGCGGTCCAGAAAGAAGCTTCAGCCTTCTTATACATTTGCCAAATTTCATGGTACTTGATTGGGAATAAAACAAATCTCTTGTCGTTTTCGACTAATAAGGGTTCATCCTTTTCCATTTCCTTTAACAGGTGTCTTTGAACTTGGTGCTTTCTTAAGAAGGATTTGTGAGTTTCTAAAGTCTTTTTGGCTTCTTCTTCAGAGATTTGAATTGGTTGACGTTCTCTTTCTTTCAAAGCGGCTAATTCCTTGCTAGTGACAAATGTTTGGGAGTTGTCCTTGGCTTCGGCAGCAGCAGCTAATCTATCAGTGACAGATTGGCCTTTTGGAGTAGACATTTCCAAGTGGGAGATCTTACCGGTTAATCCTTTGGTTGGGGTTTCTTGAACAGACATTGAGGAGGTATAATTAAGATGGTTTAAATGATATGAAAACTGTCTTGATGAAAAATTATTTATGAGGGGATCTAGGTAGCTTTATATAGTTATTTTTTGCGATGTATTCCGTATACCGGGATATTAAAATAAACAAAGATTATTAAAAAAATTCACGTCGCGTTCGTTGCGCTATACCTTTGGTGATGGTTACAATTTTCGCATCTCGATGCGCATTCACGTATTTCACGTATTTCATTTGGGGGCGTGGTACTATTAGTCTACATATGTGTATGTAAGTAACGACAGAGGTTGTAGCAATTGACATGAGGTATATGGATATTATTACCTTTCACAGAGCAGCAATGGCGTCCAAAAATCTTAATTCTGGCTTACTAATATTGTGGTGGTGCAATTTCATAATGTGTTTATGACCTACTCAAATAGGTAAACGCGTATAGACGTGTAATTTGTTAAATTGTTAAAAAAATAAACAAGACGAGTAGCGTGTTGCCAGGCAAGACGTGTACGCACCCTTGAACGGCAGCGATTTCGTCGAGTGTAGCAAATCCTTATCAGATCCGTAGCTCGGATAAAAACATTTATATATTCAAACAATAAAAGCAAGTTTTGTCATAATAATACATGAAATAAACCAAAAAGAAACTATGATTCTTTATAAAAATTCTATAAGGTGGACCCTATGGTATATCTTGAAGACTGTTGGTACACGAAAAGGTTCAATTGTCTTGTTCATGCCTTTTGTCTATATGGATGAAAGTTGATCGGTTCATCAAGCTCTCCTAATTGAGCCACTGGACTGGCAAGTTTATCGATACTTCCGTAGTTCTCAAAGTTATCAAACTTGTATGAACCGTTGGAATTTGGGGTATTTGAAAATGACCCAGATGCAGTTCTCATAGGAGTACCGAGATTTAATGTAGATCCCAAATTATCGTCCAAAACAGGAGATCCTGGAGGAGAAAATCCAGGTTGTGGAGATGGAGAAAACTCGTTGAAAGGACCCTGGGGGAAGTTTATATCTGGTAAGGATTTCATTGATAACAAGTCGGAATCGTCCAACTCCAACGACTTGTATAACATTCCGATATTTCCACTTCCTTTGTAGTTTTCATTACCCATCTTGAATTCAATCAAGTTCTTGAACTCATTGTCCCATTGTTGGTAAGTCCAAGTGGCCAGTGAGTCTTTCAAGTGTAAGCCTACTAACTCTCTAGCGTCTTCAAATGATAAGAATTCATAATGAGGTAAAGAAGGTAATCCAAATAATAACGACTCTTTATCGAACTTATCTGAGTTCAATTGTTTAGGTCTACCATACAACTTGAATGCATCGATAATTGGAACATAATTTCTTATCATGGTTTCGATTTCCTGGACACCAGGGTGACTTTGAGGCATCAAGTAAATATAATTGGTCTTAATGAAATTGCTGCTGGACTTAACCTTTGGAGATGAGGGGGGTGATGAGGAGATGCTGAAAAAGGATGAGTTGGAGGCGGTTCTTTGATGTGATTTACCTGAGCCATTGGTGCTGCCTGAGTTGGCAAATAAGTGTTCAAATTTGCTGTTCACATAAACATCACCATTGAGCTTCATGATGGAATTGAACTCAATCATGTTGACGTTTTCAGGGAAAATATTGTAAGCATTGGTGACATTGGAAATATAACAAATCAAGTTTTTCTTAGCAACTTTATCCAGCTGGTATATTTCAATTTTACCAAGTTTCTTACCGGAAGATGGGGATATAACAACGTAGCATTTAAGCCATTTATGATTCACTTGAGGTAATCTGATGTTGCACCATTCAAACTTTGGATACTTCTTTTTGGATAAAAGAGTATGGATATCAGATAATTTAGGACCGATGACACTCAAAATAACAGCCGTGAACGACTCATTCAATGAAAGCTTTTCAAAGTTGGATAAGTATAATGCGGTTACCCAGTCGCCAAATTCTTGCTCATTCAAAGCTCTCAATATCAAGTTGTAGAAACTTTCATTTAAATCATTAGAGAACTTGATCGTCAAGTTAGCTCTATCCAAAGTGACATTGTAGTCAAATAGATTGTAATAGTTTGGGTTGAACTCATCGTCATCGGACCAGATCGAAAGCTCATTACCGGTCAATTTACTGTGGACTTGATACCATTCACCATTATCGTTGAGCAACAATGATCCGGTATAGTAGGTACGGAAGTTATGGCTGCTGAACAACGATATGATAGGCGACAATTCAGGAGGAACAGACTTGCTGGCCGATAAAGCATTGGAAAAACTGTTAACATTATTTGAGTTCTGGAGGTTGCTCAAGGAATTGAAAGAGTCAGAATGAGCAAGGTGGCCATCAAAGTCATTCGAGTATATTCTGGAGCTTCTAACATAAGAAGAAGGAGTTTGCTTCAACTTTTCGCTGATTTGCCTTTTGGAGACCGATAACGGCGAAGATGGTGGTTCGTCGGATGTGTAAGCAGCGGAAATAGAACGGGAATGAGATCTTGATCTTGTACCCGAACCAGTGTTGATATTCAAGTTTCCATTTCCTTGGCCAGAAGGCTGGATGTTGTCGGAGTAGGACGAAGATGGGTTGGAATTGGATCTGGATTTGGACATGGAACTTGGATTGGAGCTGGAACTTGAGCCTGTAACTTCAAAGTTAACAGGAGGGGGGCGTTTGTAGTCCGGAATGGAGGTGTTGGTTGTGGGTATAGCTGGCTTCAGGGCCAGGTCCTTGGACTTGCCCATTGTAGGGAGATGCATAGTAGCCGGAGGAAGATTAAGGTACTTGTAAAAAAAAAATTGAGACGGTCCTTAAGTGAAAATTTACACTATATAACTTCAATTGTAATAGCCTCAAAGTTATGGACAAGGAGAATTTTTTTTTAATGAAATAATAAAATTTAAAACCTGGAAATATATAGATAACACCTCTGGGTAAAAACAAGGTCAGAATTCAATAAATCAAGGTGATTAACTCGATATTATATTTAAGCAAACTCTTTACAAGAAAAAACTCATAAAGTGTGACGGGTTGCTGATAAAGTGGAACTTATGGGAGTAATTTCTTTTTTCTTGATCTTTTTTTTTTTTCTTATTTCACGTTTATTTATTCATTATCTTGAATAGATCTGTGAGTTGATACTTCTATTTGCAGCCAAGGCACTTACTAGTGTTTTGGTGCCATGACATCAACTACCCCAGACATATCCTACACGAGCACCAATACACTTAGTGTTTGGGGTGTCGCTTGTACCTGAGACTTGTCTATACGACAAGTTGCTCACGCAATCAATGGCATCATTCGGCAACCGTACGGAGACTGGAGTAACCTGTGCAAGCCCCATGAGATGTGAGCTTGCACCGGTATGGGTGACGAGAACATGCAGGCTTGGCCAACATTGCCATGAATATCAGCCTGGGCTGGGATTCCACACCGCCACCTGGTATTTTTTAATTGTGGCCCATATATTTCAATCTTGGTAGCAACGCGCCAAGGCACTTGTTCATAATATGAGCAGTGTTCCTCTAGCCAATGTGAACGCTTAAACAAAGTCAATGTGAAAGGTCAAACAAAGCCAATGTAGAAGCTCAACAATTGCGTCTATTTAAAATGCACTAGACCTATACAGCTATAGTTTCATTTCTGTACCCAAAATGACCCCTTCTGGATACCAACGATTGGTGCAAAAAATATTTTTTGCAGGTTAACTTTTCTGTACGTCTTGATAGATTGTGTTTAAGTTGAACTGCAAACCAAGATAGTGATAAGAGAATATGGGGAATTGCTTGTTGTTACATAGGTTTAAATGCTTAGCATGAAGTTATATTACTGGCCTAGTATACATTAGTTCTACGCCAATAGGTATGTGATGTCTTGGTGGACCAAAACATCTACCCTGGAGGTTTCCTATTAGGGAACAGAGATGATAGAACCAAGAATTTGTGGTTTCCGAATACGTGGTGGTTTCCAAATACGTGGTCTTCATGGTTCCTTGGCTGCGAAACTCATCGTCTATGTCTATACTCATGGTCCTGTATCTCTTTAATGGACCAAGACCATGTCTACTGAGGTGCAAGAGCTACTTGTTTATAACAATTTCCAGCAATCTTAGTCGAATATGTTGGCCCCTAAACTCTACAACCTCGTACCATCGTGGGGGCTTAATACACTGCCCGTAAAAATGCATGCCTGCGCATAAGCTCTCAACACTCTTGGACAATAAGCTCTTGGTGTGCTTGACTGGCACCAACTTAATCATCACATAATCTCATCAAAGCTTAGACTACTGATCTAAACTACCCATTTCTTGTACCAAACCTGTAAAAATATTTTTCAATTTAGGCTGTAATCATCTACCCCTTTTGAATTTCATGAGAAAATATACTACATACACGAAAATATCAGTGGCTCTTTACGATGAGCATCCCTAAATTACGTCATATCATCCCACCTGGGTTTCTCACTTTAAGGGTGCCGCACCTACGTTATCTTTTATCCTTCCAAGTACCATTTACGGGTTGGTGATCGATCCTACCATAACAACACATTCCAACCCCCACACCTGTCACGTCATGTTGAGCAACCCCATGAATCTTTCTATTGGTGCAGTAGGTGGCCGTCATTGCGGCAAGGTTGCTGCAGCCGATCAAAGGGTTCATAAACAACAAGCATAGAACAACTAACAACTGTGTTGACAGGAGAAACAGGCTATACTAACGGTTTTGCGGAGCATGAAAGACGCAGTCCGTGCTTGCGATTATGGCTATACAATCGGTGCTCTGAAACCTTTCCTGATTTACCGATTTGACGTGTGGTGTTTTTAACCTGCCAATCTTGAGCGTCTGAACCAGGTACCTTTTTAAATCGGCTGAGTAGATATATGTTAAACCCTGTCTCATAGGCTGAATTGCCTATAAGGAGACCAACACATTCCTGGCCAGCTTTGGTTACAGTATAGATGTATTTGTTTGTATTTGTTTGACAACTAGAACTTTTAAGTTGGCTTGTCTTCCGTATCGAGTGTATTGCTCTAACACGCCATTCCCAGCATGCTCTCCTCAACCTAGGCCTCAGTACTCTTTTGGTTATGTAATTATTTAGTATCGCGCAAACTATGATTTACTTTATTGCATCATCAAAAGAGGATGTCGTTTTTAGACGATATACCGACCGTCAAAAACCTCCAAGACCCTCAGTTTTCCTTCATTGTTGATGAATTGCTCAATCCATTAGACGCTGTGAAAAAGGATGACTTGGGTCCATTCCCAAATATTACCTCCAAGAAGAGAGACCTCCTATCAAGGTTTGTTAAAACGTATAAAATACATGTAGGAAGTGACATATACCCCACAGTACGACTTATTCTTCCTAATCGAGATTACCGTAAATATTATATGAAGCATACCGAATTGGTTTCCTTTATACTCAAGTTGTATAATATCCCAAAAGAGTCCAATCACACCAAACTACTTCGAGAATGGAAGACTCTGTTTCATAAATTACAAACTCACAATTCGGATCCTAATTTGTCACAGCTACCTCGAAAGATATGCCAGGTTATAAGTAATAGAAGGGGAGTCAATCATAAGTCTTCTAGGACTTACACCGTTGATCAAATTAACGATGTGCTAGACCAGCTAACAAAAGTATCAAAGACAGAAGAGAGAATAGCTCTTTTGAAGCCTGTTTTTGACAATCTAAAGGTTGATGAAATTCGATGGTTTTTGAATGCAATTTTAAGAATTTCAAACTTGGGTTACATGGAGAGATTTCTCTTTGAATTATGGAATGAGAACTGTTACAATCTCTTTACTTTATGTAACGATCTTGGTAAAGCATTTCGATACTTCAGTGTCAATGATGAGATTGACCAAAAGCTTTTGATACCGATTGTGAATTATCCTTTCATACCCCAAGCATCCCACAAATTGGTGGATAGTTACAGCAAGTTGTGTTCCAAGATGAGCAGCTTCTATATTGAAGAGAAAATAGATGGTGATCGAATGGTTCTACATTTTGAGAACGATAAGTTCAAGTTTTTTTCTCGGAGGTGCAGAGATTACAGTCTATTGTTTGGGGAAAACTATGAAGTTGGCTCGCTCACTAAGCATTTGAAGGGATCCATTCACCTGAATGTCAAGAAATTAATCCTCGATGGTGAAATGGTAGCCTTTGATGCAGAAAGAAAATGTATACTTCCTTTTGGGACTTTGAGAAAGGCTGCCATCCAAGAAGCTGTAAGAGAATTTACCACCACAGACATGTTCTCAGAGCACGGCTGTTGGCCACTTTTCTTGGTCTTCGATATACTTCAGGTAAATGAAACCTCGTTGGTAAATGCACCCTTGGATCAGAGGAAGAAGGCTTTGACCAAGGCTTTTAAAGAGGTCCCCAATCACATGGAAGTATTGAAGTTCAAACTTTGTAGAACGGAACAGGATATTGAAAATGCAGTGAAAGGGGTTATAGTGGAGAGAAGCGAGGGAGTGATGGTGAAGAATACCAAATCAAAGTATCATGTTGCAAAACGAGATAACTCGTGGATCAAAGTTAAACCAGAGTATTTGGAACAATTTGGGGAGAATTTGGATCTTGTTGTAATTGGAGTAATTCCTGGTATTAAAAATAGTTATATGTGTGGGCTATATGACACTGAAGCAAACTTTTGGAGGAGTTTCTGTACTGTTGCAAATGGGTTTACTAATGAAGAGTTTGCCAATCTTGACCGACTCATGAAGAATAAGTTATCCAAAACAAACCCCGAAAACGTTATCTTTGGGAAGAAGAAGCCAGCTTATTATTTGAATCCTGAAGATTCGGTTGTTTTAGAGGTGAAGGCAAGAGTCTATGACCAAAGAACAGATGAAACATATGCAACCAATACGACATTGCGTAACCTTTATTGTAGAGGTATTCGTTACGACAAGTCATGGGAAGAATGTATTCTGTACCAAGACTATGAATTCATGAGATCTGATCGAACGGCTGGTCTTTACGAAACACAAGAAGTGAATAAAAAGCGACGGAAGGAGGAGAACTCGTTTTATACCAAGAGTTTTGAGAATGAATTCAAAACACTGCCAGATTTGTTTAAAAACATAGATTTCATCATTCTATCGGATAGGATAGATAAAGTTGATAATGTCAGGGTATCTGTAAACGAGATGAAAAAGCTTGTGAAAAAATACGGTGGACTGGTGGTGAACACTCCTACATTCTCTCGAGTGAAATCTATTGTAGTTATCTCCGAGAAACTAACACCTACATGCAAAAGTTATTTAAACCAGGGTTTCGATATTCTACACCCAGATTGGATCTTCTACTGTATTGAAAGCAACAAGATTGTGCCATTAGAACAAGATGTTATTTTCAACACATATAATGAGGTAGTGAACAATAGGGACGAGTATGGTGATAGTTATTGTGTCACCCCACGAACCAATATCGTGGACTATTTTCTCGGCTTGAATACCCCTAAAGAGATTCCCACTAAAGTGAGTAGAGAGGTAAAGGAACTAGATTCTATGACTCTTTTGAAAGATTTGTTTAAAGGCACGAGGTTCAAAATCATTGACTTGAGTTGGAACTGCGTCCGAAGGACTTTGTCACACAAGATCATCCAGTTTGGAGGAAGCATAACCGATGATTCAGGTGCTGAATATATAGTTGTTCCTCAACTGTTGTATGAAAAGTTTAGAGAACAGGTATTGAGCAGTTTGAAGCAGTCTCTGGATCTCATAAGCAGGTCTTATGGCCAGGGAAACAAGATTCCTAATATAATTATGGAATCATTTATTGACAAGTCTATAGCATTGGGCATAAAAGTTGATCCTGCTGACCACAAAGTGTACTAGAGCAACACAACAATCAACACTTCTATAGTTTAATCAATCTAAACCCGTAGCCAATACACTGAACATATGCTCTTGGCTATCAAGATAGCTGCTAATTATTGGTCGCACTTTTCCCGATCTGGTCAATGATTTTAACCTTGCTGTGCAATCAAAAACTACCGTAAATTAAATGAGTCTCAATAGACAAGGCTCCGCTGGGTTCCTAAAAGTATCCCACAATGTCACCTTACATCTCGGGTGGGCCACTGCTGTCTGCTGTTTGGGCACGTTACAATTTGGATACCATTTGGCGGAATTAAATGCTACCCAAATGGTATTGTCGTGTAATTCTGCCGATGATCGATCTGGCGATAATTACCACGACACCATATGGGCCAAATTACACCTCAAGCAATGTATTCCAATCTCAGAAGATGATTTGCCCATGATCACTGCCTATTTCACTTTTGGAGGGTTAATTGCATCCATTCTTTTCGCCTCTCCAAAACTCTCTTCCAGCATAGGTAGGAAATCAACATGTATCATTAACGCTTTGTTTTATCTTGTTGGTTCGTTGATCATGACAGCATCAAATGCTTATTTTGCTTTATGTGCTGGTCGTTTGATATGTGGACTAGGCGCTGGTTCGTCTGTCGTGATATCACCTATATTAGTCAACGAATTGACTCCTTTAAACACTAGGGGTTTTCTAGGTTCGTTCCTTCAGTTTTCTTTGGCATTTGGGATCTTCATCGGTCAATTCTTATCCATCTTTTTCGCCAACAAATTGCAATGGAGAATGATGTTTTTGGTTGCCGCCGTGTTATCGTTGGTGCAGTTTTGCCTTTTGTTCACCATAGTAGAAAGTCCTAAATGGATTGTCACCAATACAGATGAAACCAGCGAAGCAGTTGATATTCTTTCGAACTTGAGGTCAAACCAGAAAACTGTTAAGCCAGAAATTAATCGCTGGAAGAGAATGGCGGAGCCAGACCCCGAACAGACAGAAAACTCGCCCTTGTTGGATGCAGATGATAATGGTTCAAATGCTTCACAGCTGCAAGCACCGGCTGCAAGTAATTCGGTGTCCATGCTTGACTACTTGTCACAGAGAAGTTACAGAAATGATATTTTCGCAACCGCTATAGTCATGAGTGGTAATCAATTGTGTGGGATGAATGCAATCACATTCTACGGGGTGATATTCATGAAAGACATTGTTCCTGATTCCTTCAATGTGCTTTATCTCACCAGTTCTTTGGCATTATGTAATGTCATAGCTGCTCTTATAGCCACGCCTGTGTGTGACCGGTTTGGACGCAAGCCATTACTTCTTGTGTCATCTTTCATAATGGCAGTCTCTGCCCTTCTAATCTCGGTGGGTTTAATGGCAGGTGAAAGTTACCTAACCGCTATATCTTGTTTCGTCTTTATCATTGGGTTCTCATTTGGATTGGGTCCCATTGCGTACCTAATCGTTCCAGAATTCACTAGTCCAGAAGCCATTACCATGGGTCAATCGTTTGGCACCATCTTGAACTGGCTCTCGAATATGGCCGTAGCGTATTTTTTCCCAATCCTTAAACGGTGGTTCAAATCTAAAGTATTCTTTACTTTTGCTGTCATTAACACGATATATTTTTTAACAATTGTGCTTTTTGTTCCTGAAACTCGCAAGCTCCATAATTATGAAGAGATCTGGCAGAATTTCTCGTACCTTTAGGATTCAAGTGGACTTAATTGTTTGACTGCTACAAGGGTTCCGGAGGATGACGTTTCTACGCGCTTCAAGATGCATGATGTGCGAATGTAATTGAGTCCAATCTAATGCAAATACACCACCCGATGTACCTAAATTTCACTATTACATGTCACATAACCAATATAGCCGATAAATTTAACCCGCATCTATTGTTGTCGAAGTCATGAAAATGTCTCATTGGGCCATGCGTGGCACTCCATTGGTAGTCAGGCTTCTAAATCAATTTCAATTCAAAGTAATATAGCTTAATACATGTCAAGTATGGGTCTACTCAGCCTGGCCAATAAAGGTAGATTTCCCCGTATTATCCTAAGAATGCTTAATCGCAAAAAGAAAAATAGAAATTAATACCGCTGCAGGTGAAATTCGTGCGTGTCCATGAAATAGTCAATATAAAGAAATGAATGCCCACGAATTTCGTTGCACTGATTTAAGTCAATTACTTTAAGACTTAACTGAAGAATACAAAGACAATAGATAAAATGGTCAATTACAAAACTTGGATGAAGGAGGTTGATGATAACACCAACATTGGTAAGTTATCTATTCCTGGTACTCACAATTCTGCTGCTTGTCACACTGCTTTACCATCAGTCCAATGTCAAGGTGAATCTGTTGAAGATCAATTGAAACACGGGGTTAGATTCTTGGATGTCAGGTGTGGTAAATTGTTCCTTAAGGAAGGTGACGAAGCTAAGGACTTACAAGTTATCCACGGTAAGTTCCCGGTCAAGATCCCATTCCCAAAGAAATTGCAAGACGTTTTGGACGAAGTGTATGACTTCTTGAAAGATAACAGATCCGAAACCGTCATTGTCTCTTTGAAGCAAGAAGGTACTGACGACTGGAACAACGACAACGATGAGTTTGCCAACTGTATCTGGGATAGATACATTAAGGATAACAAGGATAAGTGGTACTTGAACAACGATCTTCCAAGATTGGGAGATGCTAGAGGTAAGGCCATTTTGTTCAGAAGATTTGGTCTTAAGAATGAAGACAAGAAGAACGAATTTGGTTTCGATGCCCACTCTTGGAAATACAACACCACCAACGATGACCGTGGAAGCTTTGCTGTGCAAGACTTCTGTGAATTAGAAAGTGTTGAAGCCATCGATAAGAAGGTTAATTATGTTGCCGACTTCACCAAGAATGCCATTGAGTACAACAATACCAACAATGACCCTAAATTGTTTGTTAACTTTGGATCTGGTGCCAACTTTTTCAACACTGACTGCTGGCCAGAAAAGGTTGCAATTAAAATGGCCAAAGGTGGAATCGATAAACACTTCGGTAAAGGTAACGGTGTTGTTGTTTTAGACTACGTTGAAAGAGATGACTGGAAATTGGTCAAGAAATTGGTCGACCAAAACTTTTAGATCTATATGTACTTTTTAGTTTGAGTCTACGCCCTTGTTTTTATGATTGTAAAACTTGTATGTCACTGAACGTTTTTGCAGCAGTTGTGCACCGAGTGCGGAACTTTCAACGTCAGATCTCTGTCAGAAACAATTGATGATAGTAAATCTTTGCCGACTAATACGCCCTCAATTATGTTCCAGGGCTTTAGTATTTCCGAAGAGTTTGCATTCCAATGCTATTCTATTTCAAAAACTAGACCCGTCTCATATCAGAGATGCCAAATTGCGTGAAATCATTGAATCTTCGAATTTGGGCTCTGAAGCCAAAAGCTCAATACAAGATGTAGGAAAAGTACAAGCCCAGAGCTTAGACAATGATACGAAACCAGACCCTAATCATGAACCAGCATATAAAGAAGAGCCTCAGAGTGAAGATGAAACTAATACAAGACCTGAACTCCTAAATTTTTCAGACAAATTGAAAAAAGATATCAGCGAAAGAGTGGATCGCCTACCTTCACAGAAGGAGGAATTGAGAAACAAGCTATCGAAGAAGTTCACCATGTATATGGAATCTTTCCAGGCCACCCTCTTCAAAGCTACTAAGACATTAAATGATGTCACAGGTTATTCTGCTATTGAACAGCTACGTGCTAATATAGATCATCTTGAGCAAGAGCTTAAGCAGGCCAAAGAATCCGTTAAGACTGCAAAAGAAGAGTATACCTCGGCCATCATGAAACGTTCACAGCTGCAAAAGGAAGTTAATGAATTACTTACTAGAAAACATAACTGGACATCAGAAGACTTGGAACGGTTTACTGAGCTTTACAGAAATGACCATACCAATGAGCAGAACGAACACCATGCTCAAGAAAATCTCAATAAATCCGAACAACTAGTCGATTCAGTCCAATTGAAATTGACTCAGCTGATACTTACAAGATACCACGAGGAACAGATATGGTCCGATAAAATTAGAAGAGCATCGACTTGGGGCACCTGGGTCCTTATGGGTTTTAATGTTCTCTTATTCTTTACTGCTGCGTTCATTGTTGAGCCTTGGAAAAGAAGAAGAATGGTGGAGTCTTTCGACGATAAGGTTAGACTGGCTATTTTAGAGTTATCAACAGAACAAGGTGGGAAAATAGAGACAATCATTTCCAACCAAAACAAGCAGTCAAAAATCACAGATAACATACAAGACAACACTTCAGGTTTGGCGAGTCCAAAGCTCGAAGGAGGTATTTATGCTGTTAAACTTCCATTCCACACCTGGCGAGACTTTAAGACAGCAGCAGTGCAGAACTATAGAGCGTTTGTTTCTCCTCATATCTCGACTCTCCAGTTCGACAAAACAGAGTTGAGCATCCTCGTTCCTCTCATCTCATTTATAAGCTGTGCTTTAACCAGTTTCTTATTCCTACACTTCCATTAGCTAGCATTATATATCATTTGCAACCATTGGGTTCTTTTTGTATCGCGCACACCTTTCCGCGTACTTCTCATTTTCAAATAACTCGCATTCATCAGATATTGCCACTGAAGATAGTTTAATCGTTGATTCTCATTACAGTGTATCGAACTCTCCCTATACTTCGACTCCGCTGATTTCACAAGTTATTGGAGACATATAGAACGAGTACAAAAGCATCAATTAGGGCAATAATATACTATCATCAAATCTACAATGGAGGAGCTTGGTATTATTGATTCGGCTGCTGTACAAGCCCAATTCCCAACTGGAAAATTTAACACAAAACTCTCTTCTCATGAAGACAACTCGGACGTCTACTTGAAGTTGAAGAAGTTGGAAAAAGAATTGGATTTGATCAAATTACAAGAAGAATATATCAAGGATGAACAACGTCACCTTAAAAGAGAACTAATTAGAGCTCAAGAAGAAGTCAAACGAATCAAGTCGGTTCCTTTGGTCATAGGACAGTTTTTGGAGCCCATCGATGAAAATACAGGTATTGTTTCATCCACCACCGGCTCGAACTATGTGGTAAGAATCTTGTCAACATTGGATAGAGAGTTGTTGAAACCATCATCTTCTGTTGCCTTACACCGCCATTCTAATGCATTAGTGGATATTTTACCACCAGAGGCTGATTCCTCAATCTCTATCGTGGGTGAAGATAAAAAACCGAATGTCACGTATGCTGATGTTGGTGGTCTAGATATGCAGAAGCAAGAAATCAGAGAAGCAGTAGAATTACCTTTAACCCAAGGAGACTTGTATAGCCAAATTGGTATTGATCCACCAAGAGGTGTCTTATTATATGGTCCACCAGGTACTGGTAAGACCATGTTGGTTAAAGCTGTTGCCAATTCTTCTACAGCTTCTTTTATCCGTATCAATGGTTCTGAATTCGTTCAAAAATATTTGGGTGAAGGTCCAAGAATGGTGAGAGATGTTTTCCGTTTGGCCAGAGAAAACTCACCAGCAATTATTTTTATTGATGAAATTGATGCTATTGCAACCAAGAGATTTGACGCTCAAACTGGAGCTGATAGAGAAGTGCAAAGAATCTTGTTGGAATTATTGAACCAAATGGACGGGTTTGACCAAGCATCGACAGTCAAAGTTATAATGGCTACAAACAGAGCTGACACTTTGGATCCAGCTTTGTTGAGACCTGGAAGATTGGATAGAAAAATAGAGTTCCCTAACTTGAAAGACAGAAGAGAAAGGAGATTGATTTTCTCCACTATTGCATCAAAGATGGCATTAGCACCTGAGGCCGACTTAGATTCATTAATTATAAGAAACGACCCCTTATCGGGAGCTGTGATTTCTGCTATCATGCAAGAAGCTGGTTTGAGAGCTATCAGAAAGAATAGATATATGATCTTACAAAGTGACTTGGAGGAAGCCTACACGTCACAAGTCAAGTCTGGTTCGGAACAAGACAAGTTCGACTTCTATAAATGATTTAAATGCCAATTTTTATTTACTGATATTATACGAATACAAGATAAAACTATAACTCGTAGATGCCTATTCCTGGAATCAAACATTCCCAACGCTCAAAGTTCAAATGGTCCAAATCTAAATGACGGAAATCTTGCCATACTAAACTCGGTTCAACTCCGGTGGCTTTGAAGTCACAATTCATCGAAGCCTTAGGAGCTATTATGAAGACATCGTGCTTTAATGATTTGAAATCCAGGATAATCTTGTTTAAGGTTTTTTGTTCAGCTCCCATTGCGTCAACTACCAAGTTATCAACGGAATCAAGAAGTGAAACATCTAAATCATGAATGGTGACCAGCCTTGTTTCTCCTTCGGGACTTCCGAGTAGCCATGTTGGTGGTGAATAAGTCCTCCACCAAATTTGTACAACATGCTTTTTTGGAATCATAAATTCATTGTGTAAGTAGTCAAGGGCGGGTACTACACCACCTTGATGGAAGACCCCCATCAAAACTCCCATAAAAATATTGAAAATGTACCAAGTCCCAATTATAACACTAGCAAGTGTTGATTTTTTTGACAACACCTTCTCCGGTTTAACATTGGTTTCCTTTGAGCTTATCTTCTCTTTTACCTCGTCATTTTCAAAGTCTTTTCCTTCAACCTTTTGGAAGTCGAGACAGCTGCATGCTATAGGTACCAAAGGAGTTAAGAATCTTAGCTCTTGGTGGGGCACAAGGGATAGAACAAGTAACCCACTAGCCAAAGACATAAATGGTACAGTCTTATAATAAGTATTACGTCCCTTGTAAAACAACACTATCAAAAGTGGTCCTAGGATCTGGGGAAGGTTTATCAATATGTGGGTGTAGTATGGGTGGATGCCATGTTTAGATAAGTTTTCTTGATTGGAGTTATAGATCAAGTTGTTGAGGGGCGTCACAATGGCTTCACTTGCGGTTCTAGGTAAGCTTCCTGCGAACTCATAAGTGTCAATACATATGAATAGAACAGTAGGAATTATAAACCCAAGTAACCCCACAAATATACCAAGCTTGAACCTCATCAAGTACTTGAATACGTAGATTGAAGGAAGCAAAAAGAAGGCAGGGAAAGTGACTCTATTGAATATCCCAATTGCTGCAACCACACCTAATATAAATATCTTTTGGTAGTCAGCTTGTTGAACTTTTCTCACCTCCAAATCAAACCTGAAGTCACTTATTGCCAATAGAGCTATCAACACCAATGGTGTTTCAAGACTATTGGAAAAGCAATGTGATTGATACACAAGTGTGATGTACGAAGTCAGGGTGAAGAAGGTAGCCTTTATCCGTTCTGGTTTGGTTGGTAAAAGCCTGTACAAGCACATATCCGTTACTAGCCAGCTAAAAAACACCAATTGGAGTCTTGATAAATACCATATTCCTTTGGGAGAGATTTGGATGTTAAAGTAGCTAAGAAATCCAAATAAAGGGCCATAAAATATATACAAAGGCCCAAAACTTCTTGCTGGAAAATCTGCCAGATACTCCCACGGTATAGTAGTTGAGTAATTGAAGAACTTAGAAGCTAATACTTCAAAGATTTGAAAGTGTTCATCTGGGTGAATATACGAATCAGACAAGCTGAACACGAATCTCAACACAATGGTTGAAATATAAACATGTCTCCAGCTCAATCCGATACTCATTACCTTCTAGTAAAATTATTATTGCGAAATTTTTATTAATCTATAAACGATGCAATTTTATTCTTCGAATGATCCTTCGTCAGATTCATTCACATCTTTATAATCCACCTCGATTTCTTCATCACTGTAACCTTCTTCGTCTTGGTTCTCGACTTCAAGATCTTGCTTGCTAGGAGCATTGACTTCTTCATCATTACTCTCTGCGTCTTCCATTTCTTCGTCACTGTCAAAGTCATCTAATGAATCACCATTCAAGAGTTTGGCATCATCCAACTCTTCCACATACTCAATGTCTGACTCTTCATCGTTAATGTTGCCGTCGATTTCGGTATTTGCAGATTTTCTTTCTGCTTCATTGTATTCATTTATTATAAGCATCTTATTCTGCAATTGCAAAAGTCTTGGTAAAGTATCCGCCTTCCTGCTCAAGATCCCATATAAGTTGGACAACTTCGAAGACAACCCAGGAAGAGAAGACAAAATCCCCCCGTGAATGATAATGATACATTTCAACCAGTAGACCAATTGGTCGAACTTACCAGCTTGACGTGCAATCCTTTCTGATATTCTGTCTAATAAGACGATGGCCAAAGAGGAATCCAATCTGGCAATGGTGTTTTGAATCACTTGCTGGTCCCTGTTACCTAAAACGGTTTCCAATAAGGAGTGATCATTATTCTTAAGCGACTGTGAAAGAATCGTAGTAAGGGTATTACTATTGAGAGCGTTTTGTTTCTTGAGCTTCTTGGGGGTGATTGTTTTGGCATCGGTGGCCAATTTAGCCAATTTTTCAGCTAACGTCTCACCATCTTCATCGTCCTCATCATCATCTTCAACAACGTTATTAAGGTTAAACCCGTCACTGACGATTGTATTACTTTCATTGTATTGTTTTGCGGATGATACATCATGGCCATTCATAGCATGGTGGGCGACTGCTAAGTCTAACTTCTTCTTGGCCAATGCAACTGACTCCGTGATAGAATTGGTCCCCTTTTCATCTATCCATCTCAAAGAATCGAAAATTGGGGTATTACCATGTTCTAGCCATGAATATGAAATCAAGTTTTGCAGAATGGAAGTTGCAATGATGGGTAAGTTTTTATTTTCAGAAGCCTTTAAATCATCTTGATGTCTTTCCAAGCTTACAACAGAATCGGCATGACGAGATCTGGAGTTTGCCAACTGCTGTCTTCTTTTCTTTCTTGATTTAGAAGGACTCTCAACTGGAATGCCATCAGATAAAAATGAATTGAACACTTCGACATTACCTGCCTCTGTTCTAGCGATCAAAATAGATTTATCACCAACAACACCTATCGATATATCTACTACAGGTGAGTCTGCAACAAAAACAGATTTGGTGGATTGCTTAGACAAGGAATATAAGTTAATAAATCTGTCACCCGTTGCCGAAGAAATTGCAAGATCATCGTCACCAGGAATTGAAGCAAGTGAATTTATCGGTTGAATGTGAGCTGGGATTGTTTTCAATACTGTTTTTGATTTGAGATTCACGAGGTAAATAGATTGGGATCCTGCTATTAAATGGGCCTCAGACTCGTAATTTATAATGTTGATGCTGGTGATGGATTCAGTGGTGTCCGATGGTAGGAGCTCGTTGAGCATAAATTGCTGGACTGGTGTGTAATTGGAATCCCATTCGTAAATGGCAGCATTTATATCGGAAGCCCAAAAGGAGTTGGTAAGATCAGAAAACTTGAAGTCGGTAATTAATGAACTGGAGGAGGTGGTCAATGTGGTTAACAAGGTGTTTGTGAACGGGGAGTATAATAAAATATTACCATTCGTAAGTCCCAAAGCTATAATGTGATCATCATCTTGGAATGGTATCCAGTTCAACGTACTGACTTTGTTGCCATTTGGTAGACTGAAGGTGGAATTTAAGTTGGAATCTGAAGAACCGACTGATAACACCTTGACCTGGTGAGTGTCAAGAGCTGTTATAACATATGCAAAGTAGGAGTTGCTAGGATCATACTTGGATGCGATTAGTGCGCTACGTGCGTCTTGGGCAACACCATTCATGGTAGTGGTATTATAATTTGAGAGATGAGTTTTTCAAGATGAGCTTGTCTCAAAAAAATAGATGCGCGATCAATATCTGTGCAGGCTATAGAGAGTTCAACTACATCATGATTCCCAGAACCGGAACAATAAGAGTAAGACTAAGACTAGGGCCGAGTTCAATTTGCTCAAGGAACCTGAGTACTAATACCTCACTCTTGGGCTTTAGATTCAGTTCTAATGAGCTTTGCAATGATGGTAAATGGCTTTCAGCTTCGACTCCACTCCAAACAAGTGTGTCCAATATAACACTCCGAGGAAGATGTACTATTCCATTACGTAATTATACCAGTGGTTCAAAATCAGCTACATCAAGTGAACCCGTTGAGCTACATTGTGTACAGTATAAGGGTAGAGGGCCGGTGGACGACTCGCATACTCCTATAGTACTACTACATGGATTGTTCGGAAGCACTCACAACTACCGGTCTGTGGGAAGAAATTTGAGCGATATGTTGGGTAGACCGGTTTGGGCTATGGACTTGAGAAACCACGGTAGCTCACCACACCAAAGCCCCATGAACTATGAAGAAATGTCCAAAGATGTGTTGTACACAATGAAGAAAAAAGGATGGCCTAGCTGTGTGTTGGTTGGGCATTCCATGGGAGCTAAAGTTGCCATGATCGTAGCATTGAGTAACCCTGATACTGTCGAGAAGTTGATTGTGGTGGATAATGCCCCGGTATCTACCCCATTGGATAAAAGCTTCTATAAACAACTTGTTGGCATGTGCCATATCGAGTCCAGCGAGGACCTCAATGATGTCAAAATCTTAAAGCATTTGTTTAAAAAGGCCGATGAAAAACTCCTGGAATACGAGCCAGATAAAATGGTCAGATCATTTTTATTAGGGAATTTGAGAGTCGAAATGGGTAAAAGTAAATTAAAAGTTCCTGTTGTAAACTTCCTAAAACAGAACACTTTGGAAGAGATCGGAAATTGGCCCACCGAGTTCGTGGCAAATAAAACTTATGATAAGCCAACACTTTTGCTTAAAGCCAAAAGATCGAACTTCATCACTGATAAGAATTTAAAGGATGACTTTCCTCGATATTTCACATCAGTTCGTTTTGAAGAATTCAATACAGGACATTGGCTCATATCGGAAGAACCAACAATGTTTGTGAATACTGTAGAAGATTTTATTAAAGGGCTGTAGACTTAATTTTAGATACCCATAAATAACTCATTATTGTAGATATGTTTCAATCATTAATCAGTTTCGGATAATCTGGCACTAAAGCAAGAAGTCCAATTATTTGGGACGGCGTGGAAGCGCACATTTTACCCTGCGCGATGTTGGTAGGAAAAACTATAAAAGGAACACAAATTTCCTGGTTTACCAGAGTGTGAATAACAACAACGCGTGAAAACAATCAACGGAAATGTCAGAATACGCAAGCGGGGGTGGGGGTGAAGACTTGTCATTGCCCAAAGCCACGGTACAAAAAATATTGTCGGAAATATTACCGAAAGACATTGCTGTGAGCAAAGAGGCTAGAGAAGCTATAACGGAATGCAGTATTGAGTTTATTATGATTTTATCAACCCAGCTGAACGACATTGCTGAAAAGGAAGCCAAGAAGACGATAGCCAGTGATCATGTTGTGAAAGCATTAGAAGAATTGGGATTCCATAGTTACCTTGACGTGATACATAAAATACTAGAAGAGCATAAAGAACTACTCAAGGGTAAAGAGAAAAAGAATAACAAGTTCCAAAACTCAGGTTTCACCGAAGAAGAACTATTGAGGCAACAAGAAGAATTGTTCAAAAAGTCAAGAGACAGACTTCAAAATAATCATGGAAGTACATCTTCCGATGTCAAAACCGAAGTAAAAAATGAATTTCCATGATATGACCTCTTATGCTTAATGTCTTATGTAACGAAGGTACTGGTACAGTCAAATGATTCAACTCTTATTTATACAGTCATCCACTGATAGTGGTTTCCCCTATGTACATTATTAAATTCAATGAAACTATTACAGTGCTAAAATTATTATATTTATTAGACTATTGTACATACATCACAACTTCTTCCGTGTCATTTTGTCGGGCCAGATAAGTTTTGTCGGGAAAAGCTGGCGTTGTTGTCGAATGAACTCACTTAGTGGTAAGACTCCCGTTACCTCTTGCGAGTAACCTTAAATCAAGTGTATCAACCGAAAGGAACAAGGTATAATATCACTATAGCGTTGACCAAAATCAATGGGAAACGCAGAACTGTTCTTGTAGCACTTATCAAATTTATTAATCTTGACTTGACAGATGATCCACCATTGTTGCCGAATTGGTTAAATTGATTCGATGATTGTTCACCAGAAGATCCCAAACCAAGTCTATTCAAAAATCTGTCTTCACTTAAAACTGCTATAGCATTCACTAATAAGAGGGTCACATAAAGAATGTTCCCAAACCCAAACATAAATAATGCCATCTTGAATGAAAAAGCACTTGTTCGATAATGTTTTTTTGCGTCGCGAGTTCCTAAATTTATTTACTTCACTGATACAATGGAGACGATAAAAAATCAACAGCATGTACAAGCCCATGCTCGAGGCAGAAAGAAGGACTCAGTTGAGCAATTCATAACGTCTCCCCAAGTATTCTTAGATAACAGTTTATCTCAGCTAAGATACATGATCCTTATAGACGGGCTTTCAATACCACCTGGGTACGACCTGTGCCCTTACAGACAAAATGTTTGGTCCATTCTATGTAGAGTTCCTGTGTTCCCCACTAGAGACTATTTGGCTTTGATTTCCAAAGCATCTGCTAACTTGAGCGAAGAAGTATTGCAAAAGATCACAAACGATACTTTCAGAACATTGATGCAAGACAAGCATTTTCATCTGAAAGTTTCAGAATCTTCTTTAATAAGAATATTATCAGCAATAGCCATAACTTCAAAAAACCCAACATCTGGTTACGTGCAGGGGTTGAATGTTCTATTGGCTCCAATTGCTTATACTTGTCAAAAATCTGAACCACAGGCTTTCGCCATTTTGCATCACCTAATCACAAAGCAGATCCCTTTGTACGTCACTCTGAACCTCGAAGGTGTACATACGGGGTTGCATCTCCTTGATACAGTTTTGAAAATCATTGATCCAGCTTTGAGTGAATACCTAAATTCAAAATTCCTCAAACCTGAAATATATGCTTTCCCATCAGTCCTCACTTTGAGTGCATGTACTCCACCATTATCTTCAGTGTTGAAGCTTTGGGATTTCCTTTTTGCCCATGGTCCCCATATGAATATACTATTCATTGTTGCACAATTGATAAACATCAGGTCGAAACTTTTATCGTCCCCACAACCAATGGAGCTTC
The DNA here is from genome assembly GCA_030571955.1 of Yamadazyma phyllophila. Taxonomy (NCBI): domain Eukaryota; kingdom Fungi; phylum Ascomycota; class Pichiomycetes; order Serinales; family Debaryomycetaceae; genus Yamadazyma; species Yamadazyma phyllophila. Next base: position 62,355 of record JAJLZE010000027.1, on the reverse strand, counting down.
TTAGGAAATTTCCACCCATTGAAGAGAATGAAATCATCAAGCTTGGTTTAAGTTTTATTCCCGAGCTACCCAAGAAACTATACGATTTAATTGCAAGGCATGGGTATGATCCAAGGGTTCCACAAGAGTTGAAAGAATTCTGTGTTGAGAATAAGCTTTGAATGTGTACATTTTCTACCTAATTATTTGGAGAATAAAATGGTTTTGTGGAAGTCATCAGCATCAAAAAACGAACATATCACGGTCCTGTCGTTGTAAACTCTTCCTGCCAATCCCATAATAGCCTTGAATGCTGTTTTTTCATCGGCAAACTCAAGAAATATTCTTCCCAATCCAGGAGCAGAAAATTGAGTCAATCCAGGAGTGAAATCATTAGCTGGTCTAGGAATTTTAACTCTCAACACTTCTCCAAATTTTTTAGCCTCCTCAGATATGTCTTCATAGATAAAATCATAATTTTCGTCATCAAATAAATCTTTAGCTGTCACAGCATTAATAATTTGTATTACTCTCAGTTTCTTGTCGTCCCTGACAACCGATAGGCTTTCGTCAGACAGGTTGGAACGTTGAGTAGTAGATATAAGTTGATTCTTGGTGAAACTTTGAAGAGACTCAACAGTGCTAGGCTCTTCCTGGATGCTCGTTTGTCCTGGAGTCAAACAGATGAAATAACCTTTCTTCAATATAGAAGAGCCTTTTAAAGAACTGTCGATGGCTGAACGGATCTCTGGTATAGCTACTTCCGGTTTTCGTGACGTTACTTTATAATTGACGAACGCAATTCCAAGTGCTTCTTTGCTATGTTTGTCTTTCAAAATCTGAAAATCTTGAATTTGCAGCCCCTTTTCTATCTCTTTTTTGACCTGGTGGTCTTCGTATTCATTGTTGTAATAGAATACAACCTTATAAGCAGAATCAGCTGGTGAAGCACGGGAATTAACAGGATTCGAATAATATCCCTGAGCAATATATTCATTTGGTCTTGATATGACGAGTTGAACATCACTCCCATCTATTTTCAAAGATTTGTCATTCAATGTAAGGGAAACGGTAGCGCAGATGCTCTTGTTGAACACTAAAACCAAACTATGGTTATCTTTTGTCCTTCTTTTTGACTCAATGTTATCTTCTTGGACTTCTGGTATATCGAGTTGACTTAAGTACTTGTTGATGGCCGCCGCTACCTTCAAATAGTCAATCTGATCGAAATCAATACCACTTATTATAAGCGTTTTGGCAACCACAGAATCAATTGGGTCGATCTTCGACTTATCGACCAATAAGTCTTTACCATCAAAGGTTCCATCTTTCACTATACCCTCGAGTTTAGTGAAATCAACCGGTCTTGGGTACCCAGGTAAGGGAAATAATCCAGATAATTTTGCTCTTTGAGATGATACGTTTTCAAACCCAGCAGGTTTTTTTCCCCATTTAGAATCGATACCAGTTATATCGCTCAAACTCTTCTGATTCTCCATATTCTTGAGTTTTTCTCTCAACGTTTCTAGTTGCTTTTTAATCTCTTCTGGTGATAGTTGAACTGGTGTTTGTCCTTCTTGACCCGATTGATCATCAGGATAATAGGAATCGCTGTTATTTGGTCTATACCTGTCATGTCTACCTGAGTTGTTTCTTGGTCCCAATGGCATTTGGTTGCCTCCGGTGCTAGATCGACCATTTCCTGGCCCCTTTCCTCTGACATTCTGATTCATTTGATTCCTTCTTCTGTTGTTGTATCTATCTTGTTGGTAATTTCTGTCTGGTGGGTAGTTTCTCTCTTGTGGGTAATTTCTCTCTTGTTGGTAATTCCTATCTGGTTGATAACTCCTATCTTGTTGGTAACTCCGATCTCCATAGTAATTATTTCGGCCATCAGCTTTGTTGTCGCTATTTACACCCCTTGTTCCGTGGTCGTAGGGTCTCTTCCTATTCGGCTTATCGCTTGTGTGATCTTGGGCAGAATCGACTCTTTCTCTACCTTGGCTTTTGTAAGCTCCATAACTATCTTGGTTTCTCCCTCTCCTTCCATCGTTATATGGATTTTGGGAACCATATCCTATAATTCATGTTAGTAAATACAGTATTTCATAAATACAGCCCTATCTATGTACATACCTGAACTACTCATTGAAACACTATATAATTGAAAAATGCGATGCGACTTAATTTACTTTTGTATTGAGAAATAGAGAATGTCATATAAGGTCTAGGCATATTTACATCATGAAATAGCCTCAAAGTTCATCATGCTTGATTTCTGATTCCTTGGTTTCTGGTTCTACAACTGGAGTTTCTTGTTGATTCGACTCTTCCTCCAGGCTATTGTCATCTACCGGTTGTGATTCCTTCGAAGCCTTTTCCTCTTCGATCTTAGCCTTTTCTTGCTTCAACTTTTCTCTTGTTTCCTTTTGGTTTCTCCTTTCAATCAATTTGCTTAACTTATTGTTAAATAAACTGACCCTCTCTTTATGGGATTGGTCAATTAAAAGGATATCTGCAAGCATTTGAACAATACTGTCTGAAATAGTCTCAAACTTTTCAAACAAGTCTCTTTTCAGAAGCTTGTTGAAATGCTTTTCATTCAATTGAGTGATCTCTCCGAGATCAGTCAACAATTCCTTGTATTTAGCCAATGTTTTGTCCAAACTCAAAATCTTGTCTTCTCCCTTGTTCATTAATTGAATCTTGATACGGTCGTTTTCCTTGTCAAAGTCAAATCCCTCGTTATCAAACTTTTGTCTGACATCGCTGATCTCGCTACCAAATTCTAACATCTTGGTTTGAATCTTCATCATAATGGAGGTTCCATCCTCGTAAAGTTTTGTCAAGCCATCCAACGAAAGATCAGTGGTGGACATTTTAAGAATCGTGTCTATTTCTGCACTCCTTATTTTGGCTTGTTTGATCTTTTCTTCGAACTCCGAAAGTTTTGAATCATCGCTATCGAATTCAAGCCACTCAATTGTGTCACTGACAAACTGTCTAAGGCCATCAACAGAAATTTCATCTTTGATTTTTTCCTTGTTTTCATCCACAGCATTACGTAAGGCATAACAGGCAGCTTCAAGTTGGTTTTTGGTGTTGTCAAGTTGAGCTTTTAAGTGATCTTGTGATTCCAAGTATTGGAATTTGTTGTTGACTCTTTCTTTCAATGGCTTAGACATCGGCTTAAGGGAGGGATAATTTGGTCTTGGAAGACTGATTGAAACTGGTCTCAACACCTTCTTCGATTGTCTAGGCTTGGCTGATTCGGTGCTGTTAGTTGAGTTCTTAAGCTGTTCGCCGTCCACTTCTACTGTTGGTTCTTCTTCGACTTCTTCAGCCTCGTCTTGAACTTCTTGATCTTTATTGAGAAGCTTCTTGAAGAAACCATCCTTTCCTTCTTTAACACATTCCGCTTCGATCTTTTTAAGACTGAACACTTTGTTGGAATCAATCACAAAAGTACCGAATATCTTCTTGCTGTAAGATTCATCATTATTGCAAGTAAGACTGGTAACCTTTTCGTTAATGTTTTCAATTGTGTAGCCCTTGAAGTACCTACCATCTTCATACAATTGAACTGAAAGGTTATTCCTGACTTCTCCAAGTTCGATTTTCTTGGTAGAATCTATGGTATCGGATTTTTGGAACACCGGGATTTCTTCACCGTCGACATTTATCTCATAATTATGATAAACTTTGTCGATCAATAAGAAGTCTTTGTTGTTGCCTAATAGAGTCTTCTGTTTAAAGGCCTTCACGGTTGTACCTATAGCACAACTCTCATCGGCGTTCACGGTTTTTGCAATCTTTTCGTCACTCAATAAAGTTGACAAATGCTTCTGAACGAAAGGAACTCTGGAAGATCCACCTGCTAATATAACAGCATCGACCTGGCCTATAGAGACACCGGTTCCGTCTAAGGCATCAGTAATTGGTTTGGTTACTCTGTACATGTTATCCATATTGACATCTTCGAACTCCTCTCTTTTTATGGTAGCCCTGAAATCCTTATCATCCAAAATAGATTCTATGCTGACATGGTAGTCACTGTTTGCTGACAAAATTATCTTCGCCTTTTCTGCACCTTCAAATAAACGAGCAGCTGCTTTAGGGGGTAACTCAACGTACTCATCAATGCCAAAAGATGAAGCCAATTTTTCTACCAAAAGGTTGTAAACGCTTTGTGTTAAAGCTTGACCACCAAATGAAGTATCGTATCCAACGTTTATCAATTCTAATACGGTGGTCAAATTCGATAAAGGTGTAATTGAAAAAAGAGTTGCAGTGGTTGATCCTGCACCCATGTCGTAGATAATGTTATATCTCTTCTTGCCATCATAGTCCTTCTGGTCGAATTTCAAATTTGAAATGTAATTGACTGCAACGGCAGTACCTTCGTCAACTAGGCCTAATATGTTTTTGAACCCGGCTATTTCTAACGAGTCAATGTAAGCTTGTCTTTGCTCTTGGGTGATGAACGGTGATACAGAAATGGCCACATCATCCACAATTGGCTTGGCAGTGTGGTGGTCATCGAGGTATTTGAGAGCTCTGTTTCTTAATTCTTTCAAAGTCATGGCAAAGATTTCTTCAACGGTAAAGGCGAATGTTTGGTTAGTCAATCCCAAATCAAACTTGATAGCATTAGATCTGCTATCATCTTCTATAACCTTCAATCCGAAATGTGTTGATAAATAGTCATTTACCTCTGGATCTTGGAAACTCTTTCCCAATAAAGATTTGATTCCTCCAATACAATAATGGGGGAATCTGGTGCACAACGACAGAGCGGCCGAGCCATAGATTCTGTCGATATCACCGTTCTTATTTGGTCTGATGGAAATGGTCGATAAATCTTTTCTCCTGGCTTCTTCCGTTAAAAGAATCTCGAATTGAACTCCGGGTGCCAACATTACAGCTTTAGTGAATTGTTGCCCATAGTCAATACCTAATATGGCTGCCAAGGACATAGCCATCAAATAGAACACGACAATTAACCTCATGACTTGTTTGATTTCTTTAAGTGTCAAGCTTGGTGTAAATGCTAAGGATTATAAGAAATTAAGAAATTAGTTTAGATTGACTTGTCTTTTTCAGTGAGTTTTTCTTTAAACTTCTGGTGAAAGTTTTTGGGTGCGGCCCTACCTATTGAAACATATTGACCCGACAATAATAATGGTGGTCAAAGTTGTTTGTAAGCCTGGCGGGAAGATTTAAGAAGAGCATCAATTTAAGAAGCTGTTGTAAAAGTCACGTCAGAAAGTATTTGTAAATCAAATAAAGCATTTTGTTTCTTTAATTTGGGGTAATATTTTTGCAGCAAAAAACTTGAAAACGTGAAATTTGCAACAACATTACAAACGTGTTCTAGTCGAATGCAAAAAGCAAAAATGAGCTTCCAAGACCTGAAAACATCTCCTTGGTGATCAACCTTTAGTTTTTGTTATTACGATTGACTTTGCTACAATTCATAGAAATACCTAGAAGTTGATCCATGTGGGTTTGATGCCTCCGCGGGCGTAGTTTCCCAAATATTACAGCTAGCAGTAAGTCACACCCGTCTAAATTTCTACAGCTGAAATAGCAAGGTGTAAGCTACTGTTTTATCTAATTCGATTCCCATAACCATTACTGAGATAGTTTCTGCTAGCTAATTCTACGCTGATGGAGAATCCGTTCCTCGGAAAAATTTTCCCAGTCTCTTCTCAAAATATTATATAAAGAACCTTTTTTTCTCTCTTTTTTACCTGGGTATTCAGTTCCCCCATTGGACGTTTCTGCCTAACAGAGTTACCAAAAAAAGCAACACAAAGTAATATGTCTGACGACGTCGAAGCCACCAAAATGTACATTTCGTACAACAATGTTCATCAGTTATGTCAAGAAAGTGCTGATAAGATTAAGCAGTTCAAGCCAGATTTGATCATCGCAATTGGTGGTGGTGGTTTCATTCCAGCACGTATGTTGAGGACCTTCTTAAAGGAACCAGGTCAGCCAAATATCAGAATCATGGCCATCATCTTGTCTTTGTATGAAGATATTGGAACCTATGGTGACTCTGCAGAAAAACCAGGAACCACTGTCGTGAGAACTCAATGGATTGATTATAACCAATCCAAGATCGACTTGGTTGGTAAGAACGTTTTGATCATTGATGAAGTCGATGACACCAGAACCACCTTGCACTATGCCGTTTCCGAATTAAAGAAGGACGTTGTTAAACAAGCCGCTGCTAAAGGTGCAAAGCCAGAAGATACTAAATTTGGTATCTTTGTCTTGCACGACAAGCAAAAACCTAAGAAGGCTGATTTACCTGCCGAAATAATGGACACTGGTAACTACTTTGCCGCTAGATCTGTTCCTGATTATTGGATCGCTTATCCATGGGAAAGTACTGACATCGTTTACCATACCAAGAGGGCTATCGAGCAAGATAACGATGTTTTTATTCCCTCTACCACCGAGTAAGCCTGGATAATTAATTTATATTTGTACCATTACTTAACCTAATCAATCTCTATGTAATCGGGACTTCTTGAGTGATTTTTCAAAGGGGTATGTGCCGAGTTCTTATCTTTCCTCTTTTTACTTTGTCTCAAGGATTGACCTTGTCCGCCAAATGACTTCTCCTTATCATCAGAAACTTCTTGGATTTCTTCTTGAGTAGGCAAGATTACCGGAAACCCGAAGAAAAGTTTGTTATTTGGAATGGGGAATGGTGCCGGGGTGCTGTTGACATCTAGATCTGCAACTGAGATCTCTTTCTCTTTGCTTTCTTCAACAGCCTTTCCTGATAACTTTTGTCCAGAACCACGAAAGCTATTACTATCGGCATTTGCCGCCAATTTTGCATAATTCAAAGACTTTGCCATAGTGGCAGATCCAACCCCTCTATTCACACTTGAAGGTGTTATTGGTTTTGTAGAAGGGGCTTGCGCTTTTGGTTTATATTCTGGCTCTTCGTACCCCACTGGTGGAGCAAAATCTGTTTCAAGATCGGTCTCGACCACACAGATCCCTTGTTTACCGGATTCAGGTTTGGCTTCCAATATCTTTATACCAAAGATAGTATCATTATAGTTTATTTCTATCACGTCATCAACCGTTAAAGTTGAGAACTTCCTTAAAACATTTTCTAAAACAGCCTTGGGATCGGATATTTCAAGAAAATCCACTGATTGTGGTTCTATCTTCACGAATTTACCCAATGGTAAGTCACAATTAGAAATTTGGATCAATTGACCGGGCAGTAATTCAAGGGTACTCATCATCCATTGTGGTATATATACTCTTCCTTCTTCGGCAATAAATTCCAAAACACCACTGTGTGTCTTTTTCTGATTAGTTTCATTCAATAATTCAAAAAGCATTGGATACCTGATGTGTAACATTGTCAATTTATTTAAAGCAGATGATGGGAGAAAGATCTTACCTCCATAGTTAGCATCATCTTTCCTGATATTATCAGGCATCATCGTTATGGGGTAACATCTGAAATAATCCTCAAATTTGTTATTCATAGGAGCGAAGGATGAACCTCCAAACAGTCCGGAGCCAAAACCTGAAAACATTATGGCTGATGGATAATTATATGTAGAAATAAATCAGGTGTAGATATAAATTGCCATCAATTTTTATAGATCAGTTCGCACTCTATTCTCTATAAAGAAGATATCCTATATATGGCTATAACTATTTTTGGGCACGAATTTTGTTGAAGGTTTCAAAGACCTTGTTGATGGTATCCTTTTGATCTTCGCCGAGTCTGCTGACAATTTCCTGGTATGCTTGAGGTTTTTGTTGTTGCAAAAGTTGCATTTTGGTGACAAATACCTCGTAAACGTTAACGTTATCGATAGGAGTTTGCTTCATAGCCTCTAATTCCGCCTCAGCATCATACTCGTCAGCTAAATACTCTCCATTGTAATCACCTTCATCGTCTTCATCTTCGTTTATGAATTGCCTTACCCCGTAGTCCTTGGATTGAATTTCTTGTCTGGTTTTGATGGCATGTGGTAACACCTCAAGATTCGATACCAATAAATCAGTAAGTTCGCCTACCAAGTCCAGATCTTGGATCAATGCCATGTCACCATCGCATAGGAGTCCAACAGAACACAAAATCTGTAACTTGCATCCATAGACACTTTGGAAGTCGTCGGAAAATTTGATCCATAACTTGAAGAACTCAGGCGTGAAACCTTTACCATTCAAAAACTGAAGAGTAGTAACAGGGTCCACATAACTTGTGGTGAAGAATATCCTCACAATGGATAATTGATGTAACATATAACCATCAAAGGCATCTTGAGCAGTCAAGCTTTCAAAAATAGAATACACCTCTGGCAAAAACGTAGTCAAAAATGGTTTAAATCTATCATTCAAAGCAAGAATTATCAACTCTAACAATTCAAATGCAGAATGGGCAAACATTGGCTCGACCAATTCACTACGTAAAACACCAAAACAGATTGTTATCAAGGACTGGACATGTGGGTTTTCAATGGTAACATCGGAAGGAGTAAAACCGTAATATATGATAGATTCGAAGAAAGGTGTGTAACTATCGAAGAATTCATAAGCATAGGTATCAAATGACGAAACACAAACATTGTAAAGTTCCCATATTGAAGGAGAAACATTTTGAGTGTTGAAAATTAAACTCTCCAAGATTTCAAGTACCTCTGGTAGGAAAGTGACTTGAGCATTATCAATAACAAACACAACCAGATCTCTCAAAACATTTTCCAAATTAGAAGCCACCGATGCAGATGTAGACATGGCTACCACTAATGTTGTGATGGTCTTTAAAATACCACTAGCTTGGTATTCCTTTTCAATGTCTACATTATTACTGTCACCACCAGTTTGCATCTCCAACAATTCATTTGCAGTACGTAAGAACTGTTCGGATAATTTGGCAGATAATTCTTGGGCGTATGGTTCAAGACTGGAAGCAAACTTGTCAACAAATGATTCCATGACACTAGTCAAGGTATCACTTTCGAATGTTTTTGTCATATCGATCAAAACACTCATCAATTGAGGAACCTGTGGGGCAATATGATCGGCGACTGCATCATTATCCACTAATGTACGCAAAGCATCAACTGCAGTCAAACGAATAGGGAGATGGCCTTCTTTTTGAAAACAATTGATAACGCCTGTGAAGATGTTTTGTAAAATGTTCGTATCTTTGTAGGAATAAATAAACATAGCCAAAGTGTCACAAGCTCTTGCTGTTAAGTAAGGGGTCTTCGACACAGTTTCTTCAGATAATTCAGGGTATACGTAGGCGTAGATCAACTGGTCAATTTGGCCATGCAATGGGGAAGTCTTTTTGTCTAACTTGTAAGATATAGTAGCCAAAATACGAAGAGCTCCTTCTACTTCCTTGGCAATAGCAGGGTCGTCACGATTCTTTGATCTTCTATCAAACACGTCGTTTATGACTCCGAGGATTAACTGGGCAGTTTCATTAAATTTCTTGGAAGATAATCTGTATATGAAACTTATAGAAGCCACATCAGAAGTGTTACTTTCTCTGTTAATATCGAAGAACCTTCTGACATATTCTTCTGGGTCATCTTCATACAATTCAACAGTTTCGTCGGTCGCATTCAAGGTTGGCAAGATAACATGCTTTATAATAGCTTCCATTTCTCCACTAATCAAAGTCCAAGCTTCATTTTCAATTAATTGTTCCAAGAATGAAATCATATGGTACAAAGACCCTTCTGATAACCAGATTCTCTTAGAAGACCAGTTTTCAATGATATTCCAGTAAACTTTCAAAATCTCTGGAACAAAAGTGGAAAGGAAGAATTTAGCGAACTGATTGTTAGCTTTATCTCTGGTACTGAAACCTCCACCATGACGACTCAATAACCTTTGAAGGTTTCCGAAACACCATTTGACTGCTTTGACTCTTGGATTTGAAGCTCTTTCTTCGAGATTGTCTTCTTTCATAACTGAATCTGGTAAAGGTTTGTTAATTAACAAAATTTGAAATTTACACCATTTTCCAAGGTTATTTTGGTCTTGAATATAAGTTGGTAAAACTGAAAAAGTACTGAATTTGAAAATCTTGACCACCAAGTATAATAATTCATCACTGAAACCTGAATCATTATTCAACAAATTTTCAGTCAATGTCTCAAGCGTAGGGAATAATTCGCTTGCAATTTCGTTCAAAATAGGATTTGATGAATCGAGGTTTGACCATCTATAGGCTTTCGTATACTGGTATAAACAAATCAACCCGGCATTTATTTGGTCAACATCTCCTGATTCTAATAATGTCTTAATAGTTCCTGTAAGATCTTCCCATTTTTCACTGTTGACTATACTGTGCACAGCAACAGCTAATTGAGATCTGAGCTTACTGTTTTTTATAGTCTTAACCAATGTCTCGATTAATTTGGTCTTGATGACTGGTTTTTCATTTGGACTTATAGCAATGCTAGCGTACTTTTCATCGTTGAGAACCCAATAATTGTTGATTCTGTTCTTGAATAAGATGGACGCACTGATTTGAACTCCTAATGAGACTTGAGGTTCAGAGCATAAGTCAAGTAAGTAAGCAGTGAATCCCGGTTGTTGTTCAAAGAGCCTCAACTGGTTCTCGCTTTCTTTACGTAATTGATAATTACTAGCGTCCAAGGTCCCAGCCAAAGCCTTGAGTAAAGTGTCTTTGTCCATTCTGTTGCTTGTATAGTGGAAAAAAATTTTTGAGAAAAAGCCACTGCGAGACTACTTTTAGTTTAGCTACATTACATTACATTAACAGTTTGTTTCCAAAGAAGTGTTGACAAGTAATGGTCTTTGCTACGCCAGCGTAAACCAAGTTAAGTTGACCGGTTCAATTAGTTTTATAGTTTATAATTTAGTCCGTAATCCTATGGCCATCGTTAAAGAAACTGCAAAAAGATAAAAAACCAACTATGAAATGGAACAGACTTTTCGGCTTCTGTTAGCAAGCTTTCATACCTCCATTATTACCCAGCAATTACTTATACTCTATTGAATTCACTACAGCCTATAAATCCGGTATTCAGATTTAAAGACATCGTATCTACTATGTGCCTTGACCACTTTTCTCAAAAAAAAAAATTGGAACAGAGAAGACCTTGATCTATTATGGCTCCGACAGAGATAAAAGGGTACAAGGTATTACCTCTTAAGCTATCAGGCACTGGTGTCTTGCACCACGTATTTTTCAAGAAGCATGAAACTCAATCAGTAAAGGGTGACGACACCAGATCCATATTTTTCTGTAATCTTCCAGCTGCAACCGATACTAAAATACTAAAGAAGTTTTTTCAAGAGGTTGCCATAGGTGCAACGATGGAATCATATACTCCTAGTTATTTAACTGACTCCATAGAAGATGTGTTTTTAGATTTGTCTAAACTTTCTTCGGATCTTGAAATACAATCAGATATAAACCCGGATAGTTCCAAATTACCAAAGAATTGTGGCATTGTAACTTTCATAGACAAAGCAGCATATCAGCTAGCTATGCGTAAGTTAAAGCAAAGAAGTGTGGAAGCAAAGCCAGCTCCTTGGCTTTTTGAAAAATCGAATTTCGGTTCCAAGTATTTCCTTGAAAAATATCACTCAAAGGTGCTTGATGTTGCCACATTGTCATCTCAAGTCAGTCAAGCATTAATAGATTTCGATAGAGCAGAGCAGGAATCTATCAACAATTTCAAAAACCAAAGAGAGTTGGTGGACGAAGATGGATTTACCTTGGTTGTAGGATCACAAAGAAAGACCAAGGCAGGAATTTTAGGGCAACAAAAACAGGCAACTATCAAAGCTCAATCGGTCCAAGCACAATCTAAAATGAAGAAGAAGGAAAAGGAGGACTTTTATAGGTTCCAGTTGAGAGAACGTAAGAAGGAAGAGATGAATGAGTTGTTACGTAAATTTAAAGCTGATCAAGAAAAGGTTAGAACCATGAGGGAGAAAAAGAGGTTCAGACCATACTGATGTGTCTCTCTTTCACTAATTATGTATCTATACCACTGCATTTATAAATAATAGTATAAAAAATTCGAAATGTGTTAATTAAATGTGCGAGTATTCAACTCCTAAGAATGGTGAATTTGACAAAAGAAGCTCAAACCGAATTTGCTAAAGATATCTATGAGAAGTACCTCAATGGTCCATATGACAATGTCGACTTCGACATCCTATCAACCATTCGTTATGATCCTAGCCTATCTGACAAAGAACCTACACTGGTAAGTGAAATATCTCAGGATAATTTTTTCCTATTATTTGATCACATCCAGAGACTACAGTTCACTATTGATTACTTCGCCAAAGATAAGGATCACTCTGTACAAATTGATAATAAATTGGTTTTGCTGAAGCTTATCGAAGCAATAACTCTCAGTGAAGTTCCAATTGACACACCCTTGAGGATAAGACTTTTGTGTTCTTTGAATGGTAGTATGAAAATAGAACTCTATGAGACAATTAAGAGACCAGATCTTATGGTGGGATTAAATGAAAATGGAACAGTGGAAGACGATATCTGGGATATCTATATTGACACAAACCCAATGTCGGTATCACCTTTCACGTCATTCAAGACCACCTATAGACCGCATTACAATGAAACAAGAAATAGGTGTTTGCCAGGCGATCGCGTAGGGAAAGAAGAAGTCATTTTTGGCAACCTACAAGGACTGTTGATGGAAGGGTCCTTCACAAACGTTTACGTCAAGAGGGATGGAGAATGGCTTACACCTAGACTAAATTCTGGCTGCTTATGTGGTGTAGTGAGACACTTTTTACTCGAGAACGGCCATGTTAACCAGGGAGATATAAAACTACTGGATATAAAAGATGGCGAGGAACTCCTCTTATCTAACGGTATTATAGGTGTAGTCAGGGGCCGGGTAAAGAAAATCCTTTGAGGTTGTTCTATTCTCTATATATCAGATCTATTCTGTTAATTGTTTGATCTCCACATCGGTATAACCCATGATGAAGAGTATGTCAGCTAAAGATTTGGTGTTTAACCTTGAAGGAGCAACTTCTTGCACCTTCGGTTTAGCATTCCAGGCAACCCCAAAACCAGCCACTTCCATCATTTTCAAATCATTGGCCCCGTCTCCAACTGCGACTGCATTCTTTGGGTCAATGCCATGTTTCTGAGCAATTTCAAGTAAAAGCTGGGCTTTCTTCTCAGCATTGACAGGTTCGCTTGACACAGTCCCATCCAAGATATTGTTTTCATCAATACCCAACACATTTGCAAAAGCATAGTCCAAACCTAAAACGGTTTTAACGTATTCTGCTAACTGAAGGAAGCCTCCTGAACAAACTCCCATTATACAACCAGTTTTTTTCAACGCTTTACACAATTCTATAGCACCGTTAGTTATCTTTATTTTGTGCTTCAATTCTTCCCAGATAGTTGTTGAATCAATACCCTTCAAGAGCAACACTCTTTGTTTCAATGACTCAGTGAAATCTATTTCACCATTCATGGCTCTTTCGGTGATTCTTGCAACTTCTGGCTCAATATTGGCATATGCAGCGATCAATTCAATGACTTCTTGGTAAATTAAGGTAGAGTCCATGTCAAATATGAACAACTTCTTATCCTTTCTATTATCAGTAGCTTGGAATATAACATCGTAGTCAATTCCTTTCTCGAAGTTATCTCTTACGAATTTGTCGGCGTCTGCTGGGCTCGTGGTGTTGGTGAAGAAATCAACCGCTCTCTTGGAAAGTACCAGTTTTACTAGCTTTAAATCAAGCAGTTGGCTGAGCTTATCTTCTATGCTCCTGATAGTATCATCGTCTAAAGAGTCACCGTGGGAGATGATGCTGAAAACGTGGGAATACTGACTCATCGTTTTATATCCAAAATTTACTTCCTGCGAGCATCTGAAAACTACTTAATGCTATTTAAAAAACGATCGTTCAACCGTACTTACCACCAGGAGGAACCAATATCCCAATCTTGACAATTTCCCTGTCGAGGGATGTTTCAGGGCTATAATCGAATATAATTCCACCCTCTAGATGAAAACATATCTCTTATAAAACGGCCGTATGTGGGTTATTACTAATTCAATAACCTCATAACCTCGCACGGTTTATTATGTTAGTGAAAATACTAGATTGTACTACTATGATTGCAAAGAGACTTCTTTCGACCACACTTCGTGCTTCATCCAATAGGCCCTTAGCGGACACGAACCTCTTCAAATCAATTACTGTTGGTAACAATGTTTTGGGGCATAGAGTGGCTCATTTACCCTTAACTAGAATCAGATCAGATAACCAAGTGCCTTCAGATTTAATGTTACAGTATTATGACGATAGATCGAAAGTTCCGGGTACTTTCATCACAGCTGAAGCTACCTTTGTTAGTGAGAATTCAGGGGCAATGTTGCCTGGTATCTGGAGTGAAAAACAGGTAAAAGCATGGAAGAAAATCACAGACGTTATTCATGCCAATGGTTCTTTTGTCTCATGTCAACTTTTGACCACGGGTAGAACAGCAGACCCTAAATATCTAAAATCACACGGTATGAAGTATTCTTCTGCATCTGCTATTTACCCAAGCAAAAAGGCCGAAGAACTGGCTAAAAAGGCTGGATGGGAGTTGCAGGAAATGACAGAGGAAGAAATTAAAGATATGATTTTCAAAGACTATACAATTGCGGCAAAGAACGCTATTGAAGCTGGCTTTGACTATGTAGAGCTCCACCATTCAAATGGCTACTTATTAGAGCGATTCTTACATCCATCCAGTAACAAAAGAACTGATAAGTACGGTGGATCAATAGAAAATAGAGGCAGGCTTTTATTTGAAATTATCGACCACTTATTTACTTTCATAGATCCCAGGAAAATTGGCATCAAGCTTATTCCTGTTCTTGAAGACCAAGGTTTCTTAGGTTTAAAGGAAGAAGTTCACCCAATTGTACAATATGGGTACGTTTTGAATGAATTGCAAAGGAGAGCTAACAGTGGGAAGGAAATTGCATTCGTATTACTTAACGAGCCCCGTCTAGACATTATAGAAGCAAATCCGGAGTTATCAAGCTTGGATTGGGTTAGAAGTATCTGGAAAGGTGTTTTGATCGTGGGAGGTAATTTTGGTTTTGAAAGTGGTGAGTTTAAGCGGGTCGTTCAAGCCGTCAATGCAGATGAAAGAACAATGTGCTCGTTTGGAAGACATTTTGCAGCCAACCCTGATCTAGTTGAAAGATTGAGAGATGGCAAAGAATTGAACAAATATGATAGAAGCACCTTCTATAGAGGCAACAACTGGGGCTATAATACCTATCCAAGATATGGGGAAGTTACCACTTATGAAGAAAAAGCCGAAAGAGCTAGAGCACCTAAAGCTTTAGCTTGATGTTGGCATATTGTATTACTACTAATAAATAAATAATAAAAGTTTATGCTATTTTAAACCTTGTTTTCTATGTCGTAACCCAATCTTAAATCGTATTCACTCAAACCAATAGTACCACCTAATTTTTCAAAATTTGCTAAGTAATTTTGATATTTCCTATCAGCCATCTTATTCATTTCAGTCCAATATATGTCATGTTTGTATTCAAAGTCTAACAACCCATTGAATTCTTTGTCCAACTGCTCTTGAGGAACAAAGTCTTCGAAAGGTTGATCATAGATTGTTTTCAGTCTGGTGTAAGGATCTATGAATGGTGTGACAACTTTGAAGAATGTATATCCAATCCAAGGAATGTTTGTGAATAATCCTCTTCCCAACCTTTCCGGGTAATGATGCTGTAAGATATGCAAAACTTGTTTAGATGTAGAGATGGAAGGGAACTTGGAAGACAAGTTTAAGTGTGCAGGTGCCGCTTTAAAGTCAGTCATCAATGCCAAAGTGTCTTGCCCCGGAGGCATGAAATGTATGATACGTTCCAACATAAAGACTAAATGCTGTACTTGTCTAATAGATGCATTGGTATTTTGGTAACCATTTCTTAGGTATAAACAAGGTCTATTGTCGTTATCATAACCAATCATTAAGTTCTTTCCAGTAACATTTTCTGGCTCAACCAAGTCTTGAGTAATAAATTTCTTAGGGTCTGTTATCCCCGGGATGTTTATCACACCGAATGTACGTCTCCAAACAATGGTCTCTTCGATCCTTTTAATGGCTGCGTCAACCTTCCATTTGGTGGCTCTTAAATACCTAAGAAAACATTCCTTCGTTAACCAAGCTTTCTCTTCTGGTAATACAGGGTGGGTTGGGGAGTTTGCATGATCACTAGTAGGGACTTCTTTTGTAATATAGTCTTCGAAATGCGATAAAACTTGCTTGTACTTCTCCTCTTCATCCTCTTGTAGCTCAACTTGAGGCTCTTTGATGGGTTTAACGGGTGTATTGAAAGGCGTATAACATTTGATAAAATCCTTTTTGCCAGACGTGAAAACACTTGAAGCAGGTGTTCCTTTTGACCTTAAAGATGCCGAGTCCTCGCTCACCTCCAGATTGTCTTCGTCTTGTTTTCTCCTAAAGAAGTTCATCACCGAAGAATTCTTCTGAGTCGCGTTTCAAGAAATCACAACCGACCCCATATTAGATAATGGCATACGAGATAGAATTGATAACGGAGCCAACGTCGTCAGAGAGCCCTTTGAGATCTGAGGACGTCAAACAATCAATTGAGCAGTATCTACAAGGAAATGGAGAAATCCCACGTCTTCAATCCCACCTTTTGAAAGAGTTCTCGAAGAAATCTTCCAAGCATAAGTTTATAGTGCAGACCACGAGTGTAGCATTACAGAATCTGAATGTGGACTTGACGTTGAATTCCACTCTAGGAGCCTCATGGGAGCCCGAGAAAGATGGATTTATCAATGTCAAAATAGTTCCGGAAAAGCAAAAAGAAGATGAGGACGAGGTTAAGGAGGACGTAAAGGAAAAAGACGAAAACGAAGAAGAAGACAAGGAAGACAAGGAAGACAAGGAAGACAAGGAAGACAAGGAAGACAAGGAAGACAAGGAAGACAAGGAAGACAAGGAAGACAAGGAAGAAGTCAAGGAGACTAAGCATGACACACCTAATCCCCCAATAGAGAGGAAAGACACCATTAGAGGTATACTCGATGCGTACTCAACGTCAGAAGAGCAAAGCAATGAAGTGTGTCTCGTTTCTATATTGTGGATTTTCGTTGGTTAATTCATTTATAATACACAAATCTATGGTACATATTAATGAGAAAAGATTATTCAAAGCATATCCAAAATATCTTGGAGACCTCGTAACTTCTCGTTGAAGGTAAGAAGCGTCTTAGAGGTAGATGTGACTTTCTTCAAATCATTATTCAATTCCTGTAATAAACCATTGATGTCATCGTCTTTTTCCGGTTCGAATTCTACACCTTTGTTGCTAGGTGCCAAAGATTCATTAGACATGGATGTATCATCATACTTGATTTGTAAAGACTCTTTCTTTTGCTGGATTTCCCTGAGCATCTTTTGTTCATTATCAGATACGGTTTTCTTGAACGAATCCAAGTATCCTGAGTCGGCTTCTTGGAATAGTTTTATCTTATCGTATGTCTTGTTTAGTTCACCAAGTTGTTTAAGTTCTGCCAGAAGATAGGTTTCTAGAAATAACTTTCGCCTATTAAGAACATCATAATTAAGAATATAAGTACTTTCATCATTATGAATGTTCGTATTATGCATAGTATTTTTTGGGGGAAGTTTTGTATGAAGTAGTCTACTTCTGAATGAATTCTTCTGTTCCAGTGTCCATGTTTGAGTCAAATGCTCTTGGGCAAGTTTCATTTTGGAGGTCGGGATAGACTCGTTGTTGGACCCAGACACTTGGAACCTGTCTATGGTCTTGCTTAGGCATATGTCTAGTATTCTCATCAACTCTGTCTCGGT
This sequence comes from Yamadazyma phyllophila, assembly GCA_030571955.1. Lineage (NCBI taxonomy): Eukaryota > Fungi > Ascomycota > Pichiomycetes > Serinales > Debaryomycetaceae > Yamadazyma > Yamadazyma phyllophila. The sequence continues at coordinate 44,462 of JAJLZE010000027.1, read as the reverse complement.
AACATCGTCTAAAGGTTCCCAAAACTTATTAGCCATCTTACTCGAAACATGTCTCTTTTGTGTTTCCATCTGTAACGAGTCAGGATCGAATACCTCGAATTTCCTTTTCTGTTTGTTACTTATCTCATCTTTATTGATATTCTGTGGATCGGTCTGGTTTTGTTTCGGGAGTTCGTTAAGAGCTATAGAGGTGTGTGCCTCTTCTGGCGAAGTTGGAGACGTGCTTTCAGACACCGACATAGGAGCTTGGTCAGGGTTGGTTTTGGATTGAGCTTCGGCCTCGTTAACTATTCGATCGCTTGTTGTGATATTTGGACTCGTACTACGTTCTTGACCTTCATTATACAGCTCTTCATTCATTATACATTGTTTTTTAGTACATAAAATTCGGTTCGCGGTGCTAAAGTGATTTCTTGATCAAGTCCTCTGCAAACTTGTAATGGATGTGAAACTTCTCGACGGAAGTATGGAATTGTTTTGCAAAAGTTTCGAATAGAAACTCCTCTATCATAAGGATGTCATTCGGATTGACTTTTTCTTGCTCATCGATTGTGTAACTCTTTAAAAATGAACTGATGTCAGGTCCTTCTGTAGAATACGATAGGTTATTGTCTTCGCCAGACTTGAAGATTTGTAACAATCTGTCCATCATAATGCTATTTTGGTGGGACAATGTTTCTTGGCTGGTAGCGTTGTATCTCAAATACGAATCATTGAGATAGTTACAGTAGTTGTTGATTTTAGCATCACTCCATGCAGCCAAGTTGTGTATACTTTCTTTGTTGGCTCGATTGAGGAAGTCTAGGTGATTCTTGTCTGGGTTGACCTTCTTCAAATTAGTAAGCCATTCACGGTAATCTATTTTATTGTTCAAGTAAATGAAGTGGACCTTAATAACAATTATCATAAAGCTAGCAGCTAGAATATCCGGAAAAATGTCAGATCTTCCCTTTGTATTATACTGAAGTGGGAAGGTGAATGTCATGTTTAGTTTTGTCAACAAATTATGAAGAAGGATGAACAATTCAATACCATTAGGCAATAAAAGCGTTTCAAAAAATGTCCTGAAAAAATAAGGATAATAGTATGCTGGTGCCTTTGAATACTTCTTGATTTGTAGTTTCTTTCCTACTCGTTTGTAAGCTCCATAGAACGATTCTTCAGAGAAATGACGCATCTGTAGCGGACTTAAGTTTTCAGCACCAAGTTTAGAAATCAAGGTCCGAGGTATCACATGGTATGTTCTCAAAGAAGGGATTTCGTTGAGTGCTATAAGGTTGATCAAGTCCGTCAAGTATACGGGGTAGTCATTCAATTGTAAAATAGAATAGTATAACACTAGAATGGTATCAAGTACTTGAGGGAGTTTTGTGTTCTGCTTTATTTGAAACCCAAAACCATCAGTGTCATCGGCTAAAGTGTTGCCATCAAGATGAGACTGGAGTAGCTTTATCCAGTTGGATTTTACAACCAACTCCAATTCTTTTTCAACCTGACCATCTCCTTGAGAAACTTTGTTCAGCACTGCTTTAATTTGGCTTCTTAGAATAGATTGTAAGCATTTAAGAACGACCTCCTTGGCTTGACTTCCTGATAGTTTTTTGTTTGTCCTTTCGCCTGTACGTACCGAGGATTTGTGTACCAAATTTCCTGCCTCGTTCACCTTCAATTGCAATCTGCGGGTTTGGGTGAAATCCATATCATCGTCGTTGATTTCAATGTCACCCTCTAAGACATGTCCATATTGACAAATCTTCTGTCCATCAGACGTGGAATATAATCTCGAAGGGCAATTATCCGTTCCACATACAGGGCCTCGGATCCATGTTTGTGACATCGTGAGGTAAGTTAGACAAGAGTAGTATTTCTTACGCGCGTGAACTCTAGGCCAAACAGAGGCGCGTACTGGTACTGGACATTCGTCGAGAGCGATGCAACTCCACTGGATACACACGGCCGGGAGTGCACTAAAGTTTAACGTCATAGGCACCCATTGTTAAGGAGGAGATTTCATCCGTCGGTCTAGGCGTATTCAAGCCATGCTAAGGGGCGAAGTCTAATGCTCTTGTAACACGCGGGAGCTAACAGAAACGAAGGAGCCAACTCCGGACGCGACCTTGGAAGTGCCCCAGCTTTTGACGGCAGGACATTAGACACCGGAGTTTAGAAATGTTTCATGTAGACCAATTTAATATGAGTGTAGTCGAACGTACATACGCTGTGGAGATAAGAAAAAATACCTGGCCCCAATTTTCACTGCACATTTGAGCGTTGGCTAACTTAATCACCGAACCCGCATCAAACTCCGCAACACCCACTTTAATTATTAATAATATAATATGAGGTGACAATCGAATGGAGACAATGACAATCGTCGGTGAAAAGCGACTAGAAGAGGAGAAGCTGCTCGGGTGAGGTAAACCTCTATTTTTGCCACACAATTGAAACCTACGGGATAAGGGCCGACATTTGGTGAAATGGCCGAAGTGTGGTAGAAGGGCCGAAGTCCGTGCCCCAATATGTGCCGCTGTACTGATTCTATGCAATATTATTAATAAAAACAGTTCACGTAGCTGAAATACACCTCTCCTAAATAGACCACACATAAAATTATCTATACTTCAAGGTTATAGCACTGGGCTATGATCGGAGATTTTCCCTGTTGTTGTAGGCCGGCTCAATGGAGTAAACACTGCCATTTCTGCCGAACTGGCAGCTCAAAAAGGTACCAGTATAGTAGATAGAATCGCGCCGATCGCAACTCTGGGGAAGAAGTTCGGAGTTTAATGAGCAGTCAAAATAAGTCGGTTAGTGAAAAGAGAAGCACTACGAGAGCTAGATTGATAGGAACTGATTGTATTAATGATTCCATGTGGTTGCACCAGGGTTAGGACTTACAACCAGTGAAAACTTGTAATTTCGAACGAACTAAACGTGTGTAAATCCGCTCTCGGTTCACTTAGTGTATGACATAATAGTTTAAAGAGTCCAACAAAAATGTATCTCTCAACCCAATGCCGCCCATCCAATGGGGATTCTTGTATTCCTGAGAGACCTAAACATAGAGAAAACGTTAAACCTCTCTTATGGATTTAGCGATGGGGTAAATTCCGAAAATATAATAGGGCCCATAATAGTTAATCTGTAAAACCCAATTCCTCCCTCGGTGATTAGACCATTGACAACCTTTGGGTCAAAAAAAAGTTAGGCGTTTTACATTCCGGCTCCGCATGGTTATACCGGTGGCCGAAGAACCAATCATGAAAACCTTACGTGTGCACACCCCGGAGTTTGAAATTAACAAATGGGAGTTTCTTGAATTTGTTATGACGGCTGAATAAAGGCCCGAAAAGCCCCTATTGTGGGCCCAACGCGACCCCAGTGGAGTCGCGAGTTGCTTGGTTAGAAATTGGCAATCAACGAAGTCTATCGAGTAGATCTCGGCCCAAAGTATGTATATGTTACAACCGGTTTTCCCAACACCAAAACCCTTACCGGTACTTTGTTGGATCTTAAAAATATCCTTAACTCCTGAAAGCCCTCATCTTCTCCAGTTTTCAACATCGACCGCTGTTCTCTCGGACTTTACACCATGGAATTGCCGTATTCGGGCAATTTAATATTTATTTTATTTTACGCAAGCTGCAGTCTTAGGTTTTTTGCTATATGGCACGCAGTTTTGTGTTGAGACTATTAACAAGTTACTAGTTAAGTTCCCCTCATCTTCAAGCTCCGAAAATTTTAGTATAAATAGGAGGACACATCCACCATTTTCAATTCCTCTATAGCAACTAATAGTAGAAAATCATGTTCAAATCTGTTAGTAAAACTTTGGTGGCTAACAAGTCCTCTCTTGTTAGTCAAGTTAGATTCAATTCTTCCTTGCCATTGAAAGTTCAAATCACTTTGCCAAATGGTACTAAATACGACCAACCAACTGGTTTGTTCATCAACAATGAATGGGTCTACCCAAAGCAAAAGAAGACCTTAGATGTCATTTCTCCTTCTACCGAAGAAGTAGTTGCTCAAGTCTACCAAGGTCTTGAAGAAGATGTCGATGCTGCTGTCGAAGCTGCCGACAATGCCTTTAAGAACAGTGGCTGGGCCACTGGTGACCCAATGGTCAGAACTAAAGCATTGTCTAAGTTGGCTGACTTATACGAAGCCAATTCCGAAACCTTAGCTCACATTGAAGCTTTGGATAACGGTAAGGCTATCAACGATGCTAGAGGTGACATTCAATTAGCTGCTAGCTGTCTTAGATCCGCTGCTGGATGGGCTGACAAGATCAATGGTGACTTAATTGAAACTGGTGACTCTCACTTCAACTATACCAGAAGAGAACCAATTGGTGTCTGTGGTTCTATCGTTGCTTGGAACTTCCCTCTTTTGTTGTTAACCTGGAAATTAGGTCCAGCTGCTGCCACTGGTAACACCATGGTTTTCAAGTCCGCTGAAGCTACCCCATTATCTGCCTTATACGTCGCTGAATTAGCTAAACAAGCTGGTTTCCCACCTGGTGTTCTTAACTTTGTTACTGGTTTAGGTAAGACTGTCGGTAACAGAATCACTGAACATCCAAAGATTTCTAAGGTTTCTTTCACTGGTTCTACTGCTGTCGGTAAGCACATCATGAGAACTGCTTCCGAAACTTTGAAGAAGGTCACCTTAGAATTAGGTGGTAAGTCCCCTAATATTGTCTTTAAAGATGCTGATGTTGCTGCTACTGTCCAAAACATTGTTAACGGTATTTTCTACAACACTGGTGAAGTTTGTTGTGCTGGTTCTAGATTGTACATTCACGAAGACATCTACGATGAAGTTATCTCTGCTTTAATCAAGAAGATTGAAACTATCAAGGTTGGTAACCCATTCGAAGAAGACACTGTTATGGGTGCTCAAAACTCTAAGGCTCAATTCGACAAGATCTTGAAATACATCGACATTGGTAAGAAGGAAGGTGCTAAGGTTCTTTCTGGTGGTGAAAGATCTGGTGAAAAGGGTTACTTCATCAAGCCAACTATTTTCGGTGATGTTTCCGAAGACATGCAAATTGTCAGAGATGAAATTTTCGGTCCTGTTGTTACTGCTACCAAGTTTAAGGATGTTGAACAAGTTCTTGAATGGGCTAATGACTCCAACTACGGTTTGGCTGCTGGTGTCCACTCCAAGGATGTCAACAACCTTATCAAGGTTGCCAACAGCTTGAAGGCTGGTACCGTCTGGGCCAACACTTACAATGATTTCAACGCTTCTGTTCCATTCGGTGGTTTCAAGCAATCCGGTTTCGGTAGAGAAATGGGTAAGGAATCATTAGACTCTTACACTCAAGTTAAGGCTGTCAGAGTTAAGCTCAACCAATAAATCAGTCGATATTGACTGGTACATATTCATCATTTAGTTATGTAGCCAATGAAAAGGCCTATGTCCATAAAACGTAAAACACTATTCCAACTCCAACGTATTCGTCCTATTAACGATTCGGCTCATATAATGTTTTCCAGCCAATCTGCGTTTCGGCCGGCTAAATAGGGAAACTAAATTATGGCTGCAAAACGCGATCGATTATCCGGATAAGATCCTTTCCGGGAATATAGAAGTCGAACGAAAAGCTCCATACCGGGTAATATAAGATGCATCTCACATACATATTCGAGGCCTAACCTGTATTGTTCTGGAGATAAGAATATACTACTTTTAATCTAATCGATCTATGTTAATGGACCCCAGAAGCTGCTAGGTATAGGCCGTAGGATACCCACTAGCATCAAGACATAAAACAGAAAGACTTTCGGGTATCGTTGCTATAAGAGATAGAGCGTAATTGTGTGGTTCATATTCACTGCTAACTCTGATCTAAGTTGATCGATATATAGAGAAATACATATGTTGCCTGGGTTGTATGACTAGCTTATAGTATATATTTCATTTGAGGCCGCGAATATCCATGGATAAAAGCTCAGAATGTCAGGTGACGGATGTGACTGCTTTTTCGCACTATCCTGATATCCCACACGACTTTTGATATTTGGCAGTGAGAAAAATTTTCTACGCACACTTCTTCGTAGTCTAAAAAGTTTTTCAAATTTTATTTGATTAATCAATTTAATAATACAGAAATATCATTAAAATGGTATGTTTATTTTATTACTTTCAATCTGTCAGCATTAGACTTATATCCAGCAACACATAGAGCTTCCAATATCATCATTCCATCCTTATTATCCTTCATTTGATTACTTTTCAAAGCTGATCGATGTCCGTCGTCATAATCAAATAAATTCCAACTTCACAATGAACCAATAAATCCATGTTCTCATATCATTATGCCAAAGTACTGCTGTATACACCAGATAGTCACTCTGTCTTTGATGCCCAGGTTTTGAAGTCATATTGTTGTCTTCCATATACTAACAGTTTTTCTAGAGTGACGCCGTTACCATCAGAACTCGTAAGGTTATTTCAAACCCATTATTAGCCAGAAGACAATTCGTAATCGATGTCTTGCACCCAAACAGAGCTAACGTCTCCAAGGATGAATTGAGAGAAAAGTTGGCTGAAATTTACAAAGCTGAAAAGGATGCTGTCTCTGTCTTCGGTTTCAGAACCCAATTCGGTGGTGGTAAATCTACCGGTTTCGGTTTAATCTACCAATCTGTTGCTGACGCTAAGAGATTCGAACCAAACTACAGATTAGTTAGACACGGTTTGGGTGAAAAGGTTGAAAAGGCTTCTAGACAACAAAGAAGACAAAAGAAGAACAGAGACAAGAAGATCTTCGGTACTCACAAGAAGGCTGCTAAGAAGGCTGCTAAGAGAAATGCTGATTAGATTAATTAATATAATAATTATAAGGGTTATCGTAGCTACGGCTACAGATATTCTTCACATAAAATAATTATTTTCTAAACGAAAAGTCAATATATATCTTCATGTAATATACTTTTATTTAATCTATTGTAGATGAGACCAAGAGGAGGTTTTCGGTGTATTAATTTACCCATTTACTTGACCAGTTTATTTCAATCTTTTAACTAAAAATCTGTGAAAATCGCGTTTAGTTCATTTTTAACTATCATGTCAGAACGTAAGGCTATAAATAAGCATTACCCACCTGACTATGATCCTTCAAAAGTTCCAAAAATAAAAAAGGACAAAAATGCTGTAATTAAAGTAAGATTACTGGCTCCCTTTTCTATGAGGTGTTTGAAGTGTGATGAATATATTTCAAGTTCTCGTAAATTCAATGCTAGAAAAGAAGATACTAAAGAAAAGTACTTGGATAATAAAATATTTAGGTTCAACATTCGTTGCCCTATCTGTAACAATTCTATACTGTTCAGAACTCATCCACAATCATCTGGGTTTGTTCTTGAATTCGGAGCAAAGAGAAATTTTGAGCCAAAGAGTCAAGCAGAGATACCTGTAAAAGAGACAGAAGATGAGATTCTAGAAAGATTATTGAAAGAAGATCAGGAAGACAAAAAATACCAAGAGCTGAAGGAAAACAGGAAGAAGAACCCTTTCTGGAAAGAAAACTCAAAGAAAGAAGGCTTCGATTTGAGTGAAACTATAGGGGAGAAATTGCAAGAACAGCAGAAGCATTATGAGATTAACGAACATTTGGAATACTTGCAGGCTAAGAACGCACGTATGGTAGAAGCCGAAGCTAACTTAAAGAAAAAGTCTCCAAAAGAAAGAACTGAAGTTGACAAAGAAGAAAACAACGATCTTGTTGAACAAGCATTTAGAAATTTCAAGACTCAAACAGATAAAAGACTTATTCATCCCCTGAAGGCACCTTTGGTGATCAAAAAACGGAAAACCAGTCATATCAAGAAACCAGTCAAATCTGGTAAGCTTGTGAATTACTCATCGTCAGATGAGGAATAAACCATGAGATAAGCTGTACATTAAAACTGTATAATACTGTAAACTAGTTATAATAGAAATCATTCAAAGTACCAGTTATATTAACAGGTGGTTCCATCAGTTCATGGTAGCTCTTTTGGATTTTGATCAATTGATTCACTAAGAAATTTATCTCATTCTTATCCATATCTTTACGGCAAGAGCAAATACCTCTGATAAACTCAACAGAACAATAATAGAAGGCAGGCAAAACATAGTTTTCCCAGATCTGTGGAATGTTTTCCAATGGATTTTCACAAGTGGCCACATCAGCTAATAGCTCTAAGGCTCTTAAACTATTGACCAAATATCTGGCATCCTTTCTTGTAAATAAATGCAGGAGTCCATTGAAGAAAACTGATGCATCTCTATCAACTGCTTTTCCAAATGATTGATTTCTTTTGCTAGAAGAAGGATCAATTTTTTTACCATCACCATGTAGAACATTTTCCAACCCTATTCTTAAATAAGCTGCAATGAACGTATCCAATAAGACGTTGAATGTAACCAGATAGATATCATACGTAGTATAACCTCTCAACTCCTCCATATACTCTCCGATAGTCTCAACAATTCTTTGGGCCATGGATTTCTCTTTTGTAGGATCTTCATCATCATCTTCGTACCATTTTTTAGTGAAAAGCTCAGATAATGCAGGATATAAATCGTTGACTATTATGTCCACAATGGTTCTAATGATTTGAGCATTCAACTCTGTACTTGGCGTGACTGTATCTTCGAAACTTTGGATTATTCCACCTTGATACTTGGCGTGAACTTTATCTCTATAACTTGGCAAGAATTTATCCTGTAACCTGTCAGTGTTAATCTCGAATGTGTTACCCAATGCTGCTAAGTATTCAATCAAACCTTCCTTGGAAATGTTGGATAATTCTTGTTGCGTCATCTCTTCAAGATTCACAATATCTGCTGCTTTTGTTCTCCTGAACAATCTCTTCGTTTTACTCTCTTTGATCAAGAACCTTTCATTGTTATAGATAGACATATAGCTGTCGAATTCTTCGTCTATGATTTCTTGATAGCTCAAAATTCTTTTGATGTAACAGGCAGACCATCTTTCTATAACTCCCACTAAAATCTTTCCATAACCTGAGTCAGCAGCGACATCGGCCTGCTCCTTCAACATCGTCAACGGTGTCTTGAAATCAGGTAACACATACACAGACGTCTCGATATCCAACATTATAGGTTGATCTTGAACATCTTCGTCTTCAATGGTTTGATGGTAGTTGTAAAGATCTGGAGGAGCTTCTCTCCCTTTGAAGGAGATAGCTTCTTGCTGAATTAAATTGTCGTTCCATTCATCCATCTTACTAGTTATAACTCCCAAGTAGTCATCCAAAACAACATTCTTCAAATCTTCTCCAATAATAGACTTTTGCTGAGACTTTATTACCGACTTTCTCTTGTTGGAAGATTTTTCTTCGTTAATAGAATCCAAGGCTCCCAAGAATTTATTGTAGTGACTATCATAAGCCAAGATCCTCAACAAATCTTCTGCTGGGGGTTCTGTTTTGATGATATCCATGGTGAAGTTGTGAAGTTTATTGTAATACACGTTTTGGATGAAATTATCAATTTCCCAACTCCTAGGAAATAAATGGCCCATGGTTTGATTAACAAACATCAACTCGTCCTCTAACCAGTTAAGGTTGTCATAAACAAGCATTGGGTCGTGCCCAAAATGTTCAATACACTTATCAAATGTTTCAACCAAGCTTCCTTCTAATTTATCATAGAAGAATTTCTTGTAATTTCTCTGTTTCAGTCTTGTTTTTCCATAATCCATGTTGATCTTGTTGGAATTAAGCCCCAACTTTTCTTGTAAAACCAATCTCATGTCTTCCTTGGATTCAAACTCAATTATTTTAACTAACTTAAAAACAAGTTCGACATTTCCTTCTTTGATGGCTTCAGTCACACTTATGATGATTTCAGCCAAGAGGTCATCGAACTTTTTGATGGTGTGCTTTATGGGCTGCAATATGCTAGCGATGATAGAAGCCAAGTCATCAGATAAATGTAAAGATTCCACTTCCAAATAATCCTGTAAATTTCTGGCTTGAGATAAATTATAATGAATCTTGAAGATATGAGGTAGAGTTGTTGTTATGTCTTCAGATATAATTTCATATTCTGCATCAATCAATGAATTGATATTGTCCAAGTTTCTCTTGAAATGGAAAATATCATCATATAAGCCTTTGACCTGAGTAAAGTATTGATTTACTCTTGTCATCTTTTCGATGGTTTCATATTCCTGAAAGTTCGTGATAGACTCGTCATGTATTTCAGTTATTTTGCTTATTTCTGCCTTGATGTTATTCAATTTATTACTTGATTTGTTAAGTTTATTCAAATTGGAGACAATAGCGTCGATTTGAGATTGGGTGGCTGAATTCAATTTGATATCAACCGATGACTTCTCTTTCAAGAACAGTTGTCTAAGAGACTTTATCTTGACCAAGTCATCTTCAACAGCAATTAAGTTGGCAATCCTCGATAAAGCTGCTTCACTCATTATGATTTGTTTCGAGTACTCGGATCAATATTATGTTTTGAGGTGCGAAAATTAGGTACGATTACATTCAACACTGCAATTTTCTCTTTAGATCTATTTACAGTATCACTCCCTTCTGGTGATTCAAAGTAGATTTCAATCACTATCCTGAATTTATCATTATATACATTAAAAATAAAAGTCGTCATTCATGGCAAAGAATGTTATGAAGTGTATCACTCATTTCTCTTTTGGTTGTATCTTCTATGATGACTTCCATTATTGTAATTTTGATGATTGTTATTCGTATTTCCGTATGGGTTCTGTAACATCATGCGTTGAGTGTTGGGACTACCACCAGAGTAATTCATAGGAGGTGGCATATAGCCAGGGATCAAGAATTCACTACCATTGTTCATGTACATACCAGGAATTGGAGGCTGGTTTTGCGGCATCATTCCGAGCTGTTGTTGATAGAACATAGCAGCTTGCATTTGTTGTTGCTGGAAAGCTGCCATGTTTTGTGGTTGGATAGGCAGCTTACTAGGAGCAGGGATTTGTCCAGTTGCTTGTGGACCCTTAGGTTGAGCAGGATCAGTTTGTTGGGGAGACAACGGGAATCCACTGGGAACCGGGCTGGCTTGTTGCAATTGAGGTGGATATCCACCGACAGGCGGAGATGTTACCATTGAGTTTTGAACGAAAGGCGAAGGCATCATAGCCATTGGCAATTTGAGCATGTCCGGCGAAGCAAAGAGATTATAGTGAGGCTCATCAATAGTCTGGTTCCAAGTTGGTGGGGTGGTGTATGCTCTTTCAACACGAACAGGTTCATTCTTAGGAGTACGATCCTTAAGAGTTACAAACAAGTCAAAAGTTAATTTGAATTTCTTTGCTTTTTCAATTTGACTGCTTTTGGTAGGTATTTTATCAGCACCTCCAAAGAAATCTGCAGGAGGAATTTGATAATGACGCTTGGCAGAACCACCCGAGCTTGATGAATAAGGCCTTTGATTATTCATCCTTGGACTTGGGTTATTTGGTGAGGATCTGCTGTTGTTGTTACTGTTTCCGTGGTGGCCCCCATTATTGCCATATGGTAACCAAGGCTGCTGGAGTTTAGGGGAGGACTGGCTACTACCTCTTATTCCTGTAGTGGGCGTAAAAGCCGCTGCCTTAGGGTTCAATTTGAATGCAGGCTTAGTAGGATCCATCTTTTTCTTAGGAGGAGAAACTGAAGAACCTGGGGCTTCGGATCCAGGAGTTGACTTCTTTAATATTTCATCTTGCTTGTTTTTATCTTTAGCCAAAATGGGTAACAAATCATTGGGGAGTTTATGTGGAACTTTGAATGTGGCACTGAATTCCCTTAAGGAGTTAATTTCACTTTGGGCATTCAATCTAAACGATTCATTTTGAACCGGCTTAGAAGGGATGGATTCGGGTCTTTTGTCAGAAGGCTTTTCAATAGATGCGATAACTGGATCTCTATGATTGTTATTCAAAGCCTTTGGTTTAGGGGGAATGTACTTTTTATCACTGATATTGACAGATTTCAAAGCAGCCATCAATTCATCACCCCTAGTATCTTTCTTCTTGTGATCTTCACCTTGGTCTCTGAGGACACCCGAATACTTCATTTCTTCATCTATGCCATCAACAATTTGACCTCTCTCTTCCAAAACATGAGGATCGTTAGAAGCTTCGGCTTCAATCTCCTTGGAAAGTTGTTCAGCCCTGGTTAATCTTTGTTGATAGTCCTTTGCATTGGTGTTGATTCTAGTGGTGTACAAGTGCTCGTCATACGTTGACTCGATTCCGAATTGTTCTTGATTAGCTTTGAATTGATCCCATTTTGAATTTGAGTTATCTTCAAACTTTAACAATTCAGCGTCGTCATCCTCGGGTACCCACCGTTTCAACTCCCTTTCCTTGAACTCGGTATTGGAGATATCCGAGTCAGTTTTGAATCTTGAAGAAGCATCCGACTTGTTGGTTTTTTTGTGGTGTAAATCTTGGCCCTTCATTATTAAAATGGTTTACGTGTTTTTGAAGTCAATAAATGAATAAAAATTGATGATTTGAACGGGAAATCAGAAATTGAAATGAAAAAAGCCAGATGGAACGTATCAATTGTGGTCTGATTGATTTGACGATAAGTCTATTATTTAAGCCTTTAACAACAAGCGAAATATGTGGCAAGAAAAAAAGCTCTATTAATTAAACCGTTATACTAAATGCAGATGAACGTTGAAAGAAATCAATCAGTTTCCTATGCTTCTGCAATTGTTCCTCAAACAATAGATACTCTTTCGATACAGTCAATCGAGTTGAGTAGTTTGGTATGTTGTCGATTTGTTGAAAATTGAGGTGGGAATGTTTAGTGAGAACGGGTGAGCACACGCCTCGGGTCGAAGTTATAATTCAGTTACGATTAGGCAGTACATAGATAGCATAAATATATAGTAGGCATGTAAAGTGTTCTTTTATAGTTACAATTGCAACTTGTGCATTACGTGATTAGTACATTTATTCATTATCAAGTTTTTACTGTTAAGTTCCCTTAAGTAAAAAGGAGTGGATGGCGCATGCGACCAAAGTGTATTGTGATGGTTAATGGGTTAGCAGAAGAAGTTTATACCCGAAGATATCTCCACTTCCTGTACATCCCAATATACCTTGACAAGCTCCGAGATAAACCCGGTATCGTATTTAGAGTAAGGATCCAATTCTAGATTGACCAAGTCCTGATATGTTATCACCAATTTACCATCAACCAACTCATCTATATAAATGTCATTGATAAGGTATAGCCATTTTTTGGTGAGTTTGTGGAAATACCCAACAACCTCCACTAGTTTAAGAGTATCCGGAGTTCTTAAATCAGCCACCTGCTGCGGGTCAGATTCCATATGCTGATTATTGAAACCTGCAGATGCAAACCATGAAAACGCCGACCAGATAAATTGTGTCCATGATAATGCATAGGTCGACTCTTGTAGCCACCAATTGGGTTCATAAGATATATTGTTCTGACTATTATTCCCGTAACCGAGGAATTTCAAGTTTGATAAAATCGATGTGGAAGTGTTGATAGATACGTTATCAAGCGACTTATTGTTGGGTATATCATTATCTTTTGAAAGCAATTGCTTATAGATTATCTTGAATTTAGAGTAGTCATTGAAGGTTGACTTCAAAACATCCTTTTTGGCCTTGGATACATCGCTATACGTGATGATCTCTGGGCAAGTTAATTCGTCGTTTAATACAACTGCAAAGTCGTAGATAGGATGATACATTAAGATATCATCGTTCGTGGTTGCAACGAAGCTTTTCAACTTCAAATCTTCATTTTCCAAGTCATGAAGACTGATGTTATAAAGCGGTTGAAGAAAGTCCTTATTGGAATGATTGAACTCAAAGCTTAGTTGATTGGGTATGACAGATAATATCGAGATGATATAATTGAATATTTGTAGTTGAAAGTTATTATGCTTGGATTGGTTGAATATGATTATTCTCTTTCTTAACAAACTCAACTTATAAATCTTGAATACTAGCGGACCAAACTTGTTGAAGAAATCCGGTAAGCTATTAATTGGATTGTCAAATTTATTGACAGGAATGTTCGACAAGTCAAGCTTTTCTAATGTCGATGTATCTTCATCTTTCAAGAAATCAAGTAAGCACTCGTCTAAATAACTAATATACTCAAAACCGTTACTCACAAACGTATTGGGTAACCAGTCAGAATGTTGTGGTTCACATAGACACCCAATACTATACATCTTGATGTTATCACGGTTATTATCGTCTCCAGTATTATTATTTATCTGCCTGAACTTGCTTATCCCGTAGTATAAAGTGGAGTTCACTCTGTGAGTTAGGAGAGTCAAGTCTTCTTCAAATTCATGGATACCAGAAGGTAAACATTTATATTCGATACCAGACAAATCAATGGACAGCGGGTTCTTTGTCCACACTATCTCGTATCCATGCTTGGAATCGAACTTGATGAGGAATACCGCTTGTATTATAGGAGCTTTATAATCCGAATGAACCATTGAGTTGACAGCGAGCGATAAATTAACTGAGAATTGGCACGCGATTCAAGCTGGGTTGTATTAATCTTATTAGAAAGGTGATACTTAAAAGTTAGACCATAAAAAACCAGTACTTGATCACAACACCATCACTTCAATATGAACCCCCAGATACGGAACCTCTACAAAACACTCTTGTATATGGGCAAAGAGTACCCCATTGAACTGGGTGGATACAGAAAGTTTCGTCAAGTATTGAAGCAGAACTTCCAAACTACAAAGATAACAAACCAAGACGAATTAAATAATGCATTGACTAAAGGCGACTATATAATTAAGGAGCTAGAGTCATTGTACTTTTTGAGGCGTTATAGATACCTTAAGAGGGCATACAAAGAATAAGGCCAGTGATTTGCTGAACCAATTCTAAGCTCTTACTCTTAACACGAAGTTGATGACAACTGCTACCAATAAGAATATGCATAACATTGTTGGACCGAAACGGTCATCATATGGACCAGAACCTCTTAATCTGATAGCCTTAGCTCTCCAGTGGTAGGTGACCAAAGCATAGGCCATGGTCAACATGGCAATGAAAGTGAATAAACCGGCACTAATTCTACCAACCAGGTCACCAAAATTCAATAAACCAACACCCAAAGATCCCAAGATGACGGTAAAGTTTAACCAGGATAAGAAGGTTCTTTCATTGGCGAAAAAGACCTTTGGCTCTACTCTAGCAGGCAAAGCAATTCTCTTAGTTGAAGACGACATGTGTTACTATTTGTGAAGTACGACCGATGAGATGAGTTCTTGAAGTAAAGAAGTTTAGTCAGGGAATCCAACAAAGCGAGAGAAACGTGGGTGCGGCATGGAAAAATAGATTAGATCACGTGAGCTGTCTAACTAAAACTTTCGCATCATGCGGCTGCTGAGGTTTCCTAATAGGGCGATTATCATAATGCCTTTTGTAATGATATAAGGCATCACAAATCTACAATATGATCAAACCAACATCATATACTAACGTAATAAATATAATAAATAATCAATAAATAATTATACCCTACTTAAACCAGAAGCAGATTGTTTAAATTATTGCTTTGTTAAGTGGAAAGGGTGAGGAACAAAGTATGAGTTTTGATGGTTAGCTACACCTGCGAATGCATTATAGAAACCAATGAATGCAGTGAAGACACCAACGACACCACCAGCACGAGTAACGCTGGTCTTTTGAGTGAGATCACCAGCTGCCAACAAGAAAAAGGTAAGGTCTAAGAAGAAGAATAAACTGAACATTCCTACTGTTGACTTCATGGTACATAAGACCATCATGAATGTGAAGAGAGCCCATCCAAGAAGGAAGAATCCTACTGCATTCTTCAATTGAACTGTGTCATCTCCATAAGCAGCAGCAATACCAAACCCTTCAATTTGAATGGCCATATATGATAACCAGAAAGCCCCGTAAGAACAGAAGGCAGTAGCACCAAAAGTGTTACCTACCATCATTTCCCAGACACCAGCAAGAAGTTGAACTGCACCACCGTAAAATGCGGTTAATCCAACAACAGCATTAGGAACTTTAATACCCATGGCTTGGGCATTGAACATGGACAACACAAAAGTGGTCAAGGCGAAAGCGCATAATCCAAGAGGACCTGGGTTGGCAAAATTATGAGTTGGAGGAGGAGCTAAACCAGGATTCAAAGTACCACCGAAAGCTTCAACTAATTCGCTTCTAAGGTATTTCTTATGGCCGATGACGATGTATTCCTTGTTATCACCAACGGTGTGGATTTTACCGATGTCTTCATTGCTACTCATGGACAATTCTTTGGAGCCGTGGCTATGGATGGAGTCACTAGATGTCATGTTATAATATTATTCTTCGCAGGTGGTTTTTTTTGTTCGGGGATTTGGGTGTTTTTATAATGAGGTGCTCGGTGTCAGGATTTTTACTCGACCCCACAAAACCTTTTCGCAGATCCCTTAAGTACGAAAGTCGGTTTACTTGCGGTGCTATATACAAATATAGGTTGATTGGCTAGTAACTAAGCTCCGCTAAGCCTCGGGAGGTCGGACATCGAATTGTCGTAGAGTAGGCTGTATCAATTCATTTACTGTCTCATCCTATGATGCTAGGGTTGCGCTATTGAAACTCCGAGCCCATCTCGCAAAAAAAATTGAATATTTTTTCGCCTCAGCCCACCACTTTCGGACAGGTATTTGTTGAGTGGTTTGCGGTGTATGGGCCGATAGTAGTTGTGGCCATGTAAATAATACCTCTATGTCGGTATCAACAGAAAGGTTTTAACACCTAAACCTAAACCCCTTCCCCCCGCCAGCTGACCATCGACGGGGTTAGCTGATGAATATACGAGTTTGTTGAGTAGTTGTGGGGCTTCAGGTGGTGCCATCATATACACGACTCCGCGCACCATAGTGGGGGTGCTAATGGCGGAATTGTGGTGGTGAGGTGGGGCGGCATATTGTGAACGGTCGGCGGGGTCCCGTATGCACACACCATCACTTACCGGCAATAATTAAATCCGGCGTTTCAACTGCTTGATGGGATTTATATTTTTATATAACCTTAAGATTCTATGTATGATCACACACTGATTTGGTTAAAAGTTCTGGTAATGTTCTTGTAAAGTTTCTTACTGGCTCTACGGCCTGTAATTCGTTTATAGACCCGGAATAACGGCTCATATACCATCCGGTTGGCTAGCTGCATTGTTCCCCAATTAGCCAATGCCCATGCCCAGATAATTATATAATATTTCAATGGTAATCTTTGTAATTGGAAAATATCTCCTAGGGTCCCGTTTTCACCAAGTAGAAATAACAGGGACGAAAGAAGCACACTGAAAACCACGTTTATCACGTATGGCCGGTTCTTATGAATTCTTTCTCTATATGGTGGGCCTTCTGTTAATAGAACGGAAATAAGGATGTATTGAAAATTTGTGAACAAAAATAGGATCGAATTGTCGATACTCCGCACATTCTCGTCATCTCCGGGTTGTGGTGTTTTGTACCAAGGCTCAGTTTGAACGTATTTCCAAAGAATTACTTGGAACAAAAGTAATATGCCAATGTTACAAAGGAGTGATATTAAGATCTTGGCTGACACAAGGTTTGCGGTGGGTCTTTTGGAAATGATTTTTTGGCTAGGTTTCGACCATGACATGAAAATCGCCAATGGTAAGATCAAAATTAAGTCAATGTACAAGAATTGGAAATCTCCCAAGTTTGTTCCCCTTTTGTAAAGTATCGATACAGTGATAAATTGAATTGCCGAATAAAGGGACATGAATTTGAAACTTGAAAAACTTGTTACCAAACTTGATCTCCCTTCACGTATAACATTAAGTAAGCAAGATATCTCAAACACTCTTGAAGTAAATGGTGCTGCAATTGATGCTTCGGCTTCACTTAAAGAAACTCCTACATTGGCAGCTTTCAACGCACCACAGTCATTAGCACCATCTCCAATGAAACCAACCGTATAGTCTAGCTTTTGCAATTGGTTTACAAGCTCATGCTTTTCATCAGGAGACATCCGTGCAAAAATGTCACAGTTTAATAACAACCGGTGTAAACTCTCATGATCCTTGAACTTAGTCAATAAGTACTTGAAAAACTTCCCTGTTATTGCAAGCTTATAGCTGTACTCATAGTTCTGAATGTGTAACGGGTTCAAAGTATCTGGATTCAACAACTTAGTCGGATCGTCGATGTCTTCCCAAATGAGCTCCTCCAGATCTTCATCGTCACTGAATCGTGGAACAAAAATACTGTCTTGCTTCCCGATAATTGCACACTCTCGTCCCACGCTAATAGCAGTCAAAATGTTATCACCTGTACACATGATGGTTCTAATATTGGCCTCATTGAGTTTTTTGATCGTCGGGGTTGTCTC
This sequence comes from Yamadazyma phyllophila, assembly GCA_030571955.1. Classification (NCBI taxonomy): domain Eukaryota; kingdom Fungi; phylum Ascomycota; class Pichiomycetes; order Serinales; family Debaryomycetaceae; genus Yamadazyma; species Yamadazyma phyllophila. The sequence continues at coordinate 26,056 of JAJLZE010000027.1, read as the reverse complement.
TTTCTTCAATTTGTTCTCAAAGATTATAAATCCCAAAAAGTTCAAATCAGTTTCTAACACATCACGAGAAGCAGTTTTCCAGTCTTTACTCTTCACTTCCTTATATCCACAAGCAATAACTCTGTAACCATTATTTGTGTAATCATACAAGAGATCAAAGAAGTCTGGAGGAAGGGTATCCTTATTGCAGATTTCACCCATTACTTCTGGTGCACCTTTACAGAATATCAATTTGGAGTGATTGTTTTCAACTATTACACTCATTCTTCTTAATTCTGACTCAAATTCAAGCTCCTTAAGGATTCTGTGATGTCCATATACATTTTCAACCACAGGAATATCTGTATCGTTAATTTTTGATCCTGTGAACATAAACATTTTGTAGTCAAGTGGATCACCAAGAGTTTCACCATCAATCACGCGCAAAGAGTGACATGTTGACATCAATCCAAGTAATAGTGGCCCATTATTGGAATCATGAGCTGAGTATGGTTTCCTGCTTAGAGAGATAGCTTCCTTTGTACGGCTTAATTTATCGAATGTCATTTCTTTTCTCCCACTTATGTTATTAACTAAGTGGACACCCAAAACATCTAAACCATCTTCGGTCAATGTTCCTGTTTTATCGAAACATATAACATCCAATTTACCACCCACATTAACTCTTGTAGGGGAAATACAGAAGATTTGATAGCTCTTTAATCTATTGATAGCAAATGTTGTACCAATTGTTAAGGTTGCGGGTAAGGCTGGTGGTACCACAATAGTGATAATATCCAAAGCTCTTAGTATCATCAATGATTTCGGTAAGCCTAACTTGATGAAGTTGACCGTTGAATAAATGAACCCAATGAATGCTATCATTGTCATAAAACCAATGTATTTGAACGAGTCCTGATAGAATTTGAATCCAACAGGTTTTGGGAAAAGCATGGACCTAATCAATGCACCTTTTGTAGTATTGAATCCTGTCTTGGTAACTAACGCTTTAACTGGTTCGTCATTGCTCGACTTTCTTTTAAGAATCTTGGTTCCATTATAAAGATAAGACCGAGATAAATTCAAATTGATGTTATCACCAATAAGGTCTAACTGGTCTTCCAAAACTGCTGTCTTACTCACAGGCACACTTTCACCTGTCAACATGGATTCGTTTACGATGACCTCACCATTAATCAAAAGACAATCACAAGGCAACATATTTAAAGATGGATCGACTTCAAAGACATCACCAGGCACCAATTCACTCAGTGAAACTGTTTTCCAGAATTCATTTCTCCAGACTCTAATTTCACAGCTTAAAGAAGATATGCTCCTTAATTTCTTTAATGTCGACTTTGTTTCAATTAAGGTGTTGACAATGGAGATCATAGATATTATGAAAATACAACTTGCGTAATAGTAGTAATCATCAATCCACCATAATAGGATAGAAAATATCTGAAAAACGTAGAAGGGATGCAAAACTTCTTCAATCAAAAGACTAAAAATGGATTTGTCTTCTATTTCGATGGAATTCTCCTCAAAAATCATTTCCCTTTCTTCGAACAAGGATTGTGAAACACCGTCGTTTATCTTATTAACGTTAGTCCAAGTATCATCAAACCAGTTGTTGTTCGTTTTGAAAATGTTTTCAACAGGATTATAAAAGAACTTCATGTAACGATATTTGAAAGAATGAATATGACTGATGACAGGATCATTGACTTGAAAGTCCAGAGCAGAAACATCTTTATCTTCCACAATGTTCAAAAACGAAGATAACCGTTGATTCAATCTTCTTCTTTCGATATTAACGATTGTCAATTCACCATATTCGTTTTCAATAACACACCAGTCTGCTTTACCTAGAGGGGAAAGATCACCCATCAAATTAATTCTGTATCGAGGTATCCATCTCAATATCAAATATGCTATACCCAATGTCATTATGCATAGTATATAGTATCCCACTTGCTTGAAAATATTATTCTGATAGCCAGCTATACCTATAACCAAATCCTCTTCGGCCAAGTAGTATCTCTGGTACGAGGTGGTGTATTGGAACTCATCTGCTTCCTCTTCTTCATCAATATCATCCAACAATTCCCCTCTTGAGTCAACACTGCTTCCACTGCTTCTGCGTCTTCTTTCGAATTGGGATGACCGAAGACTTAGTTGATCTTGCGATAACTGATCCTCCAAAGCTTCTTCTTCAGCAATTACATCTTGGGTACCAAATTTGACATTAGGATATTCCCATTCAGTGTAATAATCAACATTTTCTTCATCGTTCTCATAAGTTGAACCTCCAGGTGCCAGCTCAATTTCTTCCAACTTGAAAAACTTGAAGTTCGCCACCTCTTCGTTTGAGGCATTCGAGCCAAGTGACTTCACAGATTCCTGTTCAATCTCTTGCTGAGTCAGCAATAATGGTGACGTCTCTCTCGAGACTACCGATTGCTTCCTCTTAGACCCAAAGCTATGGGGGAAGTGGAAAGAGGTGATTGAAGACGGGATGATTTCACTCCCAGCCCCGGAATAAATTTCACCATTGTTTATTTCGTTCCAGAAACTTTCTTGGGACACCACAGACCCTCTTCTAGATAAGTTTCTGGGTAATGTATCTCTGCTATCGCTACGAGATGAAGACCGAGACCTCACAGAAGATTGGGATCTTGAGCGGACAAACGATTTTCTTCTGAAACTTTCGGAAACCCTATCATCTGGTGAACCAGAATCTACGGATTTTTTCCTGCTCTTATGGCTCTTTCTACCCATATTCTGTCGTGGCAGATGGATAGGCTTCTTACACTAAATTCGCGCTTGAGATAGATTGAAAACATCACTGAACTAGAGCCATGGCTCCATTGAAATTGAAGCTTAAGGTGGGCAATAGCAAGAGCTCCGAAAACAATAGCGACGGAGAGTTTGCAAAGCCTCCGATGAAGGCACCAAAAATAAAGTTGAATCCTCCCAAACTAAAAGTTACAAAACCAGACAAGATTAAAAAATTAAAGATCAATTTCGGACCGAAGAATTCACAGCTGATTGACAATGTCGGCGCTGAAGGGATTACTCAGCAAGTAAAGAAGGTGCCGAAAGTCAGAATCAAACCAACACGGGTACCTGGAGATGGATATGATAGTGAAACTCCTGATATGGAAGATGATCCTTTGATTGAGAATGGGATTGTGATACGATTCTTAAACGATATGAATCTCGACCATGTCCACAATGCAGTCGAGTCCAACGACCTTAGTGGTATCAATGTCAAGTGGTTGACTAAGGAGAAAGCATTAGTGAATGTGAAAGGTAATATTTATTCTGCATGCTTGGTTGATTTACCAACCGTGAGTGAAGTGTTCAAGACAATTGACAAAAAAAATATCTTTAAGATACTTGATATATGCCAGATGCTTCTAGTATTGAAACCAGTTCAGCCTAATGATCTAAACTTCGAGAAAGACTTTGAAGTTCCAGAAGACAGCACCTATAAACATCCGTTATACAGGATATCTCCTCAAAATGAAATAAGAGAAACAAGGCCTGTGATGAAAGATGGTTTAGTCGATCCATTCAAAGATGTGTACAGAAGGTTTAGGCCTCGTAAAATTAATAGTAAAGTCATGGATGACATAGAAGCTCGCGTTGATGAGTTGATTAAACTCGATAACGAAGCCGAAGAGTCTCACTTTGAAATCTTGGATGGCTCTAAGGCGCTGATGGCAGGTTCAGCCCGTTATTCCCCTTCACCACCACCCACAGCAACATCGCATATTCCTCCACAACCAATTACAGACGATTCTGGTCAATATCAAACCGAGCTTGTTTCAGCCGACTTTGACTTGGAAGGAGATGTCGATGAGAACATTGATTTGGAAGAAGAATTGACCAAGGCGTTGGAAACCAATGTGGGAGTAATAAGCCAGGATGAAGAAGGAAGAGATATAGTTCTTGAAGGTGCCACACCAGGAGTTGATCAAGAGGAAGAAGAAGAAGAGGATGAAGAGGACGAGGAAGAAGATGAAGAAGACGGAGAAGAAGGGGACGATATGGACGACGAAGAAGACGATGATGAAGAGGAGGATGATGAGGGTCACAAAGCAGGTAAACAGCATGTTAGGATGTTGGAAGAAGAGATCAGTGATCTTGAGAAGGTTGTTGAAGTTCACAAGAAGGGATTGGCCAATGCTACACATAAGATGATGAAGATGAAGTTTCAAAATAGTTATAACACCTTAAAGGCTTCGCTTGATATTAAAAAGAGAGAATTGGCTAAGGTGCTTGAAGAAGAAGAGAACCAAGAAGGGGCAGTCAAGGCGGGAGATAAAGGAGGCCAAGAAGATGACGAGGAAGAAGACGACGACGACGAAAAAGAAGAAGAAGACAGCGAAGACGAAGCTGCCGAAAACCTTGACGATCTTGACGACTTATTTTAGAATTGACAATAAATAACTCTATCTAATAAAATAAATTGATAATTCGCAAATCCCATCTCGTTCCTTTGGAAGAAAAAAATTTAATGCGTTTATGCATTACTCAATCACTGGCATTGTCAATTTTTACTGATTAATTTCTTCCAGATAAGAAGCAGTTTATTATTTATTATATATATTACCTCGAATTCCCACACAGGTTGTATTACAAGGATCTCATTGAAGTTTACTTTCCATTTTGATTAAATTATAGATATGTCCACCAATTCAATTAAATTATTGGCCAGCGATGTGCACAGAGGTTTGGCTGAGCTTGTGGCTAGAAGACTTGGCTTAAAGCTTACTCCAAGCGAGATTAAAAGAGACAGTACCGGAGAAGTACAGTTTTCCATTGGAGAATCGGTTAGAGATGAAGATTTATTCATCATATGTCAAATTGGAAGCGGTGTTGTAAATGATAGAGTGGTTGAGTTATTGATCATGATAAATGCTTGTAAGACTGCAAGTGCCAGAAGAATCACTGTCATTCTACCCAACTTTCCATATGCTAGACAAGACAGAAAAGACAAGTCTAGAGCTCCAATCACTGCCAAATTAATGGCTGATATGTTGACCACCGCCGGCTGTGATCATGTTATCACCATGGATTTGCACGCTTCACAGATCCAAGGGTTCTTCGATGTACCTGTTGATAACTTATATGCTGAACCTAGTGTTGTGAGATACATCAAGGAAAAGATTTGCTATGAACAAGCCATCATTGTTTCACCAGATGCTGGTGGAGCCAAAAGAGCTGCTGCTTTGGCTGACAGATTGGACTTAAACTTTGCCTTGATCCACAAAGAAAGAGCAAGAGCTAATGAAGTATCGAGAATGGTTTTAGTTGGTGATGTCAGTGAAAAGATCTGTATTATTGTTGATGACATGGCTGATACTTGTGGTACCTTAGCAAAAGCCGCAGAAGTCTTGTTAGACAACGATGCCAAAGAAGTCATTGCAATTGTTACACATGGTATATTATCAGGTAAGGCCATTGATAATATCAATAACTCCAAATTAAAGAGAGTGGTATGCACCAACACTGTGCCGTTCGAAGAGAAACTCAAGCTCTGTTCTAAATTGGATACGGTTGACGTTTCTGCCGTGATAGCCGAATCGATAAGGAGATTACACAACGGTGAGAGTATTTCATACTTGTTCAAGAATGCTCCCCTTTAAACAGTTTATTTAGTCAAAAAACAGATATACCAATCTCTTGCCTAGTAGTGGCTTCTTATAGAGGTGGATCCACGCTCATGTCTGTCGATACCTTGTGCTTTATTCTCCTTTTGCCACAGTGGTACCAAGCACAATAAGTAATTATGCGCAGTCTTGATTTTTTTCACTGATAATGATAGGAACTGATTCCTACTTCATTAAACTAGATTTTTCACAAACCGATACAACACAAGTTGATTATAGACATTCCCAAATAAAAGTCCAATCCATCAATAACACCAAGACCAGGCCATTGAAAATGTACAGCAGAGAACCCATAAAGGCCAAATCCTTGGGCCAAGGTACAGTCAGGCTATTCAGGGAATTTGAATCTTCAGATAATGCCGATAACACCATCTCCCCTACAGAAGTAAACATCGAAGGAGATGAAACCATGTTATCCATCATTGCCTTACCGACCTACTTTACCGCAACCGATCTACTTGGTTTTATCGGGGAGAAATATATGGCGTACATAACGCATATAAGAATATTAAAGAGTGAGAAGCCCAATCGATTCCTTGTATTATTGAAGTTCAATGATCTAGTGAAGACAGCCGAATTCCAGTACCATTTTGATGGGAAGCCTTTCAACTCGATGGAACCCGAACCATGCCATGTTATCTATGTTAAAGGTGTGCAGATATCATCTCCCAACTCAAGGGATACGAAACTAATTAAGGCTTCTAATGAAGCATTGATACCGTTCCTACTTAATGACCCTTTCACGTGTCGTGAGAATGCAACGTCAAAAGATAACACTACTTTAGTAGAATTGCCAACTTGTCCAGTTTGCTTGGAACGTATGGATGCCGAAATCACAGGTTTACTTACCATACCCTGTCAACACACATTCCACTGTCTGTGTCTTTCAAAATGGAAGGACGACACTTGTCCAATATGTCGTTACTCTAATGATGTTTCAAACCAAAAAGTAAGAAGATCCATGAGAAGACTCCTGCAAATCAGCAACGCAAGGCTACCCGATGTCTCACTGACCGGATCGTCACTGTTGGCCGCAGCATCAACCAACAACTCGTCTCTTTTAGACGGTTCAGTCATTGATGAAACGGAGATGTGCACAGAATGCTCCACCACTGATAGCCTATGGGTTTGCTTGATATGCGGGAATATTGGATGCAGTAGATATGCACCAGAGCAACATTCTCTTAAACATTTCATCAATTCTGGCCATTGTTTTGCTATGGAAATGAGTACCTCAAGAGTGTGGAACTATGCAGGCGATAATTATGTGCATCGGTTGATAACCAACCAGTCGGACGGGAAATTGGTTGAATTATCAGGAAAGAACTCAGAGGCAGACGGTACTAAATCGTCCAATTCTGTTGATAAGGTGGATGAAGTTGGATTTGAGTATTCACAGCTACTTATCAGCCAATTGGCTAGTCAACAAGAATACTATGAAAATCTATTGGAAGCAAAAGGCACTGGGAATCCAGCGGGGAAGTCAAGAAGAGGGTCTTCTATAACGGAAATAATAAATTCCAGAGCTATCACAGATTTAGAAGTGAAAGTAGATGAACTCACCGATCAGCTTTCTCAGCTAAGTTCTGACACTATACCTTCCTTAAGGTCCAAAATAGCATTAAAAGATGAGAAGATTAACAAATTATCGAGAGAGTTGAATGAAGCTAGAATCTTAACTGAAAGCTTATCTTCAAAAGTAGAGTTTCTTGATACATCTAAAAAAGAGCTTGAAGCGCAAAACCAAGATCTAAACGAACAACTAAAAGACTTAATGTTTTATCTAGAGTCTCAAGAGAAGTTTAAAAATCAGCCACAAGATGTCATTGACGGAACAGTGGTTATGCAAAAAGATCCCAAAGCTAAAAAGAATAAAAGAAAGCGTTAGGCCATGCTGACTCGCACCTCTACCAATTAGGAAGTTGCAAACAGCATGTTGCAGCGTCTTGCGTTTTATTTGCAATTCACCATCTAATTGAAATGATAACGTTTGTTATATTTTCTTACCTGTCAAAATTAATATGCTGATTGCTAATCATATAGGTAATCATAACTTGCCAATTTGAAAATATATTTAATCCCTAATCACAGAATTTCGAAATATTTTTCTTTTTGTGATACATGGCTGATTACAACGTCTCAAACAGGGGCAAGCTCCCACCCATTTCCACTCTTATTCTGGGTATTGGGAGCGGAAGGTCCACAGCAAGGGATTTCCCCAGAGAAGACCCTTTTCAAGGACAGTCCCGCAACAACTTACACCTCCACCAACACCCCAATCTCAGTTGTCCACAGATAAGTCAAGTACCTTATCAACACGTTAGAGCCCGCTCATCTCCAGCACAAGTATCAGCTGCTATGTCACCTTATCAGGGTCCTAAGAATCTACCCTCTCCTGGTGATCAAGCTAACCAAACATCGTATGGGTTTGGAAGATCAAAACCTTACCTCTCTCCACAGGCTTATCAGAATCATGGAAATACAAACCATATGATACTTTCTAACTATCAGTATTCGATTCCCAAGGAAAATGTAAATGAACGAAGACGAGTGGATAATGAGGTTGTTAGACCTGACGATATCATAAAGAATATCGGATCATTCTTGTCGACCAGGGGTGACATCACTCGCAGCTGGAACATCTTTATGAACTGCTACAATACTCTTTTGTTTAATGGATCCAGACACAATGGGCAGTATAACGACAGCAACGACATGAACCAATTTTGTACTGCCGAGGACCTCCATAATATGTTGATCTCAGTTCCGAGTTCGACTTTTCACAATATCGAGACCAGCATGAAGGAGCAAATACAAACCATCAAACGTCTTAAATCATTTCAAACAGTGTTGATAAACCAAAAGGAAAGAGAACGGAAACCTGTCAGGCCATCATCAGGCATTGCCAATATAAGAATCCAAAAGCCATACTCGTCCCCCGTGAGAAAGCCGATCACAGTAGATCTAACGAAAGTCCCAGACGAAAGCACGAACCGCACCAGCTTAAAAAAGCACGAGTACCCGACCAGCCCTGGTGAGACTGATTCTTCATCCACTACTTCATCTGATAACGAAGACAAAAGTCATCTTAAGTTGGTATCATCTCAACGGACTAGAGCATCAGTATTAAAGTTCCAAAAGGAGAGTAAGGATTCCCCATGTACCCACTGTGGATCCCGAAATACTCCTGAATGGAGAAGAGGGCCAGACGGGGATAAAACACTCTGTAATGCATGTGGCATATTCTATTCCAAGCTCATTAGGAAATACAACAGCCCCACCGAAGCTGCAAAAATTATGCGTGAAAGGAAGTCATCAGGGTCTCATAATGATAGGCATGTTTGATTACTTATGTATCTTGATATATCGTGAAGGGTAAATATTGTACTATATACAGGCAGTAATAAAAAAATTGATGAGATGCAGATGAGGTTGATGAGAAAAAATTTAATATACTCAAAGTAGTCTTTTGTTTGAACGGAGATGGAAGGTTCGACTAACCGTCAGTCAGTTCTTAAGAACAATGATGTTGCATTCCCTAGAGGTGGATCTACTGGGTTGACCCCGTTGGAGGTTAAGGAAATCTCCAATGAGGTCACCAAAGATATTTTATTTGAATCTGCCTCTACTGGTTCAAAGAGAAAGAGTTCCAATACCACTACTGCATCTAAGAAACGAAAGAAGGGTAGAAGACTTACAAAGACCGAAGAGGATGAAGAAGAAGAGAAGCAGTCTGTTAAGATTGAAAACTTCAATTTCAAGAATCTTATTCCAGGTGCTAAGATTCTTGGTACAATTTCCAAAATCTCCAAACTTGATATAACCGTTGCCATTGGTGATAACTTGTTTGGCCACGTTCCAATCACTTCCATCAGTGAAGAAATATCTTCCAAGGTTGAGAAGTACGCCGAAGAAGAAGAACAATCAAGTGACGATGAAATTATGTATGATGATGACGAAAATACAGAGATCAAGACTGCTACCCTCAAATCTGGCTCTGTCGAATTTCCAAATCTCCTTGATATCTTCACTTGTGGTGAATACGTTATTGCTAACGTGGTTGAAAGCTCTAACAAAAAGAATGCCAAAAGAATAGAGTTATCTCTTGAACCATCTGTCATTAACAAGGATTTGGAAGATGGTGATTTGATCAACGGTAACTTGATTCAAGCCTCGGTTGTATCCGTCGAAGATCACGGTGTCATTTTCAATATTGGTAAAGATAAAATGACGGGGTTCGTATCAAACAAGGACTTAAAGGCAAGCAATATCGACATCACCGATTCTCATATTGGAAAGTCTTTCCTTACTAGCATAGTTTCTAAGAGTTCTAGAAATGTTTCGTTAAAACCTTTGGCTACTTCATCAAAATCAGCCACTGTGAGGACGATCTCTTCTATCGATGCCATCCAGCCAGGTATCTTGGTTGACGCTTTGGTCTCGGATGTCACTAAGAATGGTGTCGTTGCAACTGTTTTTGGTTTGGTAGACGGTACAATCAATTTGGGACACTTGAAAGATACAGATTTGAAGACTTTACAACACAAATTCGCTATAGGAAATACTGTTAAGGCGAGAGTGGTTGGTATATTACCAAAGGCAGGAAGCAAGAAGCTCATCTTATCCCAATCTCCCCACATCACCAACTTTGAAGATCCAAGCCAATTGAAGACAACTGCATTGGAGGCTTACCCAATTGGATTTAAAATCGACGAAGTCAAAATCAAGGCAATCGATCCAAATTACATATACGTTGATCTTGGAAGCAATTTACGTGGTCAAGTACATTTGTCCAATCTCGACTCCGATAAAGCAACTGAAATTGAATATAATGTGGGATCTACTCATTCAGCTAGAGTTATAGATTATGACCAATTCAATCATGTTTTAATGTTATCTATGGATCCTAAAGTGATCAATGCCAAATACTTGAATTCCCGTGATCTTCCTGATGGTGAATACGTCAATGCTGAAATTGTTCAAGTTCTTCCAGAAGCTAAAGGTATTGTGGTCAAGGTTTTGGATGAGTTCCAAGGATTTGTTCCACCTTTGCATATGTCAGATGTTAAGCTCATCTACCCAGAAAGGAAGTACAGAGTTGGATCTAAAGTAAGGGCCAGAATATTGAAAAAGCAAAGCAATAAGGTCTTGGTCACATTGAAGAAGACCTTGGTTAACATTGAAGATAAAGAAGTTTTGAACTCCTTTGTAAATGCAACTGTTGGTTTCAAGACAGCTGCCACCGTTGAAAAGTTTGTCCATGGAGGTGCTATTGTATCCTTCTTCGGTCACTTGGGAGCTTTCCTTCCAAAGAATGAGATTTCCGAAACATTCGTTGATGACCCAAGAGACTATTTAAGAATTGGTCAATCAGTCAACGTGAGAGTCATAAGTGTTAACGAACAAGACAAAAAATTAATAGTATCTTTGAAGCAATCGGGAAGTTTGACTACCTCCCAAAAGGATACTATTTCTGAGTTAGTTCCAGGTAAGTCTGTTGTCTCGGCATTCCTTGTTGAGAAGAAGAAAGACTCTGTAATCATTGAGTTGGAAGACAGCAACTTGAGAGGGGTTATTTTCAATGGTCATCTTTCAGATGGTAATTACGAACAAAATAGAGCATTGGCCAAGAAATTGGTTGTTGGTGAAAAGCTCGACGTGTTAGTGTTAGAGAAGGATTTGAAGACAAGATCTGTCATTGTATCTGCCAAACAGAGTTTACTCGAAGCAAGCAAAAGAAACGAATTACCAACTGGATTCAAAGACATTAAGGTTGACAACACCAAGATCTATGGTTATGTCAAGTCTGTGACCAACATGGGTGTTTTCATCAGTTTTGCAGGTAAATTGACTGGTTTAGCATTGGCCAAGTATGTTGATAACAAGGGCGGAGACTTATCCAAGAACTTTTACAAATACCAATCAGTATCGTGCAGAGTTATTAGAGTTGATGAAGAAAACAAAAGATTCTTGCTTTCTCTTAAAGATATCAAAAACGATAATGTCAAGCAAACCGAAGCTCTTCTCAATCCAGTTGATCCTAATATGAAGAACGTGGGTGAATTCACCCCTGGTGTGGTTACGGAAGCTGTTGTGAAGTCTGTCAAGGGTACCCAGTTGAACATGGAATTAGCTGATAACCTTCAAGGAAGAATTGACATAACCCAATGTTTCAACTCATGGGATGAAATCAAGGACAAACATCAACCATTATCCCAATTTCATAAAGGCGAAAAGTTCAAAGTCAAGGTGATCGGGTACCACGATGCAAAGAATCACAAGTTCTTACCTATCACCCACAGAAAATCCAACAAAAACATAATCTTGGAATTAAGTATGTTGTCCGACGTTGTTGGAAACAATGCTTCTCCTTTCGACATCTCGAGTATCAAGCCAAACACCAAACAGCTTGTGTTTGTCAACAACGTTGCAAGAGGTTACGTATGGGTTTCTATTTCTCCAAGTGTGAGAGGAAGAATTTCGTTCTTGGAATTGACTGATGACACTTCCATTTTCGAAAATTTGGACACCAAGTTACCTATCGGATCCGCTTTCCATGCAGTGGTGAAACTGGTTGACAACGAGCACGATGTCATTCTTTTGAGTGCCAGAAGTCTGACAATAAAGTCAATCGATGATGTGAAGGAAGGTGACAAGCTTCCAGCCAGAGTGTTGAAGGTCAAAGATACCTTTGTGTTGGTAGAATTGGGCAGTGATGTGACTGCTTCTTCATTCATTACCGACGCTTTGAATGACTATACTCAAGACTTGGCCAGCGTCTTTAGCAATAACGATTTTGCTACGGCCACTGTGTTGAGCGTAGACAAGGACTCTAAAAAAGTCGCTGTTTCATTAAGAACAGAGGCCAAAGACAAACTCATCAATTCTTACAAGGACTTGAGCAGGAACGACGTTGTAAGAGGTTTCATCAAAAACATCTCAAATAACGGTCTTCACGTTGCTTTAGGTAGGTCTGTTTCTGCTTATGTGAGAGTCTCTGATTTGTCTGATTCTTACTTGAAAGACTGGAAGAAATACTTCAAGATCCACCAAAGTGTTATCGGTAAGATTTCTTCCTGTGAAAACGAGAAGCAAGTCAGAATGACCTTAAAGGAGTCAGAAGTTAATGGAGAATTAAAGACTTTTAAGAAGTTCGAAGATTTACAAGAAGGTGAAATTTTCGAGGGTTCAGTAAAGTCTGTCACTGATTTCGGTGTCTTCGTCAAATTGGATGGTACTTTCAATGTTAGTGGTTTATGTCATCACTCTGAAATTTCCGATAACGCCATTGATGATATCAAACAACTCTTTGGTGAAGGTGACAGAGTTAAGGTCAAGGTATTGAAGATTGACTTGCAAAAGAAACAATTGTCTCTTGGTATGAAGGCCTCCTACTTCTCTGAAGACGTCAACATGGAAGATGCCGAAGAAGAACTGTCAAGCTCTGAAGAAGGTGAAGATTACACCAAGGAAGCATCTGCTTCAGAAGAAAGCGATGAAATGGATCAAGACGATGATGACCAAGTCATTGATGTTGAAGAAGCCGAGAGCTCTTCTGATGACGAGGAGGAGGAAGATGACACGGCAGCTCTGACATCCAATGGTTTCTCTCTTGGTGGTTTCGATTGGACTGCTTCAATTTTGGACCAGGCTGATGAGGACGAAGACTCCTCAGACGAGGAAGATTTCACAGACAAGAAGAAGAAAAAGAAGACAGCTAAGAAATACTCTGAAGATAAGACTGGAGACATCAACACCAGAGCTCCTCAGTCCAACGCAGATTTCGAAAGATTGATCATTGGTAATCCAAACTCTTCTGTCTTGTGGATGAACTACATGTCTTTCCAATTACAATTGAGTGAACTCGATAAAGCTAGAGAAATTGGTGACCGTGCTTTGAAGACTATAACCTACAAAGATGAACACGAAAAGCTCAATATCTGGATTGCACTTTTGAACTTGGAAAACTCATTTGGTAATGAGGATTCCCTTGAAGAAGTGTTCAAGAAATCTTGTCAGTTCATGGATGTTTTGACCATGCATCAAAAATTGGCTTCCATCTATGCCATGTCTGAAAACTTTGAAAAGCTTGATGAGCTCTATAAGAAGATGATGAAGAAGTTTGGATCTGAAAACGTACAGATTTGGGTTAATTATGCATCTAATTTATTGGATCGTAAGTTGAATGACGAATGCCATCAAACTTTGGCCAAGGCTTTACAAGTGTTGCCAAAGCGTGATCACATTGAAGTTGTTAAGAAATACGCTCAATTGGAGTTTGAAAAAGGTGACATCGAACAAGGTAGATCTTTATTTGAAGGTCTTGTGAATGATGCCCCAAAGAGAATTGACTTATGGAATGTTTACATCGATAAGGAAATCAAGTTTGGAAATGAAAAGACTAAGGTGGAAGACTTATTTGAAAGGGTAATCAAAAAGAAGCTTTCTAAGAAACAAGCAAAGTTCTTTTTCAACAAATGGGTAGACTTTGAAAATGATAATAACGATGAAAAGGGTGCTCTTAGAGTTAAGGCTAAGGCTGTAGAATATGCTGAATCATTGGCTAAGCATGAATAGATTATATGTATATATTTAATAAAGAAAGAAACTTAAAAATATTCATTTGCAGTATCCATAATATAATCACATTAAATATACTAGGCAAGTTAAAAAATCAAAAAAGAAGGTCCTACCCGGATTCGAACCGGGGTTAGGTGGAGGTTTTGTAATCAAAACCACCCGTGATAACCACTACACTATAGAACCTTTGTTGAAATTTGAATTGACACAAAACAAGAAGTGAGGGACGTCAATGCACGTGATCACATTATACCTTATATTAGAGAAGTCTATATGCTACTTGAATAATTATGAACGGTTTTGAAGTGAATAGGTGAATTAGAAACATGTGAGGGCCCTGCGTAATTTTCAATCCTCTAATCCAATTCAAAGAATAGGAACAGCCGCACCATCACCTCTGCTCTCTGATCCAGCTGAATAAATCAATTTACCTTTCTTGGACTCATTCTTTATAATCTGAGCTTTCCCAAATTCGTTTCTTTCATAGCCTTTGATCCATTGGGTTCTGTGCCCCAAACCACTTAATGTTTGATAGGTTTCTTCGGATATACCTTCCTCGATGAATACTTTAGTGAGACTAGTGCTGAGGGGACCATCTCCACCTAACCCGTAGTCAGTTCCATTGTGATCAGCTTCTAACAAGAACCTTGGCAGGTCAATGGACTGCTGGGGTGTGAATCCAAAAATAACAAGATTAAGAACATGGAGAACATGCCCAATAGGTTGCATGTAACCTCCCATGTTTCCGACAGACGCATGGAAGTCACCATCTTTGGTAATCATAGATGGGATGATTGTATGGTACGGTCTTTTGTTACCTTCTAAAGAGTTAGTTGCACCCGGAGTTAAGTTGAAACTGGCTCCTCTATTATGAAGGCAAAAACCAAACTCAGGAACACAGATTCCACTTCCGAACCCTTGGTAGACAGAGTTGATGAAAGATATAACATCACCATTAGAATCGGCAACAGTATAATAAACCGTGTCCGATTTAAACTTGGGATCAGGAACGGATATCCCAAAATCTTCAGGTTTAATGATCCCATTTTTTTTGAATAATTTAGATTTCTCTTTCAAGTATTCAGAAGAAAGGATTTTTTCCACTGGGGTCTTTTGGAAATCCTGATCAGTGACCGCATCATTGGCTTGAAGAAAGCCGATTTTACAGGCCTCGATCAATAAATGAAGATACTCAGCCGAGTTATGCTTTAGGTTATAAATATCTATCTCACCACTTTTATGAAGCTCCTGAATGACACCCAAAGCCACTAAAGCCACTAAGCCTTGTCCATTAGGAGGAATTTCCCAAATGGTGTGGCCAAAGAAGTCATACCTAATTGGTTCAACAAAGGTTGATTCATGAGAACTCAAATCTTCCAAGCTCAATTTGTGGTCCCGCTTTGTTGTTTGACCTACAATTGCCTCGGCAATAGGCCCTTTATAGAAACCATCTTTTCCTTCACTAGCTATTAATCTCAACGCTTTTGCAAACGGGACGTTTGTAACCCAGTCACCTTCTTGAGGTCCCTTGCCATTGACCAATACAGGAATGTCTTCGGGGCGTAAGTCAGGATTCTGCAGAATTATCTTTTTAGCCGAGTTTCTCCAGCTTCTTGCAGCCAATTCACTCACCACATAACCATTCTCTGCTAAATCGATAGCTGTTTCCAAAACTTGTTCAAATGTGACCTTACCAGATCCCCAAGCATTGAAAGAGTCATACCAACCACAAATGGCTCCTGGGACAACCACTGAGAATACAGAGGTGTATGGAATTCTCGCCAATGGCTTTCCCTCGTTAATGCGGTCCCACACATACTGGATAGAAATACCCAGAGCTGACCTACCACAGCCATTGATTCCAGAAACCTTTTTGGTGGCGTTCTCGTAAAACAACGCAAAGCAATCGCCACCAATTCCTGTAGAGCCAGGCTCTACCAAGCATAAAACAGCCCCAATGGCTATGGCTGCATCAACACAGTTTCCACCTGCAGCCAATATCTTAACGCCCGCAGCGTTTGCAATTGGCTGAGATGACGCTATCATACCCTTGGAAGAGTACACGGTGGACCGTCTGGATCCAAACTTCTGGAACTCGGTCGACATAAGATATAGTTGTTGAAATTGTTGATTTAGCCTTTACGAGGTACAATCTAAATGTTGAAGATCTGAGCGACGCACTTCCTGTTTTGTTCCGTGAAATGTCCACCGCTCTTAACAAAAAACACGGCTATTTGAAATATGGGGTAACGTTTACTTGCGGTAAAATAATTGACTATGAACTGTTCGAAACTACTTAGGCGCTAGCACTGGTTTCAGTGGTCTTTTTCTTGTTGTTCTTTTTCTTTGTGCTTGGCTTCAATGGTTTGGCAATAAGGTTTAAAGTTTCCTCATCGAGTTTCTTTTCGGTCTTGTACAAAGCTGGGTTGAAAGATGGAGAGGTGAACTTGACAAGTCCGTTTTTGGTGATACCGAACGTGGTGAAGTATTGAGCAACATATTCACCTTCCTTTTCAGTCATGATATCGTAGCTTAACAAGACTTGGTGAGAAGCACATTCAATTAAACCCATACGAGTCTTTTTGACATCGTCAAGTTTCTTGACATTGACTGGGAATGGACCAGAAGATTTGGCCTTGAATTCTCCTAAAGCTTGATGGGAGGTTTTCAATTTCAAGGCGTACGAGTTTCCAGTTAATTTGTACAAAGAAGTTCTGTAGTTTGATAATTTAACCTTTCCGTCGCTTGAAGTAGAAATCAAGATATCTAAACCATAAACTTCATTTTCTTCAAATCTATGGGTATCCATTTGATTCTTGTTTTCCTTGGTTGGGTTCAACAAAATCTCTTTAGGACCATACAAGACATTTCTTTCTTGGTTATGGGTCAACATACTCTCAACAGGAGTGGTTTCGAATTGTTTTGCAACATGGTCGACAATGTTAGTAACATCCCAGTTTCTACCGTTTGGCTTGAAAGTTCTAATGGCAGCTTCACTAGCATTCCAAGCAGAATGTAATAAGTCAGCCTTCTTACCTTCAATTGGAGATGATTCAGATTCTCCAACAACCAAAGTTTCAGCAACAATGGATGGGAATCCATCAATTTGAGCACCCAACATAATGTTGACCACATCACCTTCCTTCAACTCGACGTTGGTATCATCATCGGCAGATGGTGGAGAGAAATGAGCTGGGATATGGTTTGGGTTGACACAGGTTGGGAATGCAATTCCCTTGGAGATCTTGGAAGCCTTTTTGGAATTATAGATCTTGCTCAATTCTTCTTCCAACAACTCGTCACCTTTCTGACACAAATCAAAAGTTTTAGATCCTGCAATGGCTAATTCTCTTACTTGCTTGATAACTCTACCGGCGATTTCACCACCGGTTTTGTATTTCTGTACCACATCGGAGTTGGCAATGGTGTAATCGACTTTTGGAGTTTGAGCTATATTGTTGTTAGCGTTATAAGCAGGGCAATTATTGAGTTAGTAAAACATACTTTTAGTAGACATAGTTCTTCAATAAATTTTGCGCTCAATGAAAAATTTGAAATTTCTCACTATTTATTAAGTGAGTTTTTATACTTCAGCCCAGGGGAATGTAAAGCATTCAACAAACATGTATAGAAGTGTATAAGACAAAGTGCCGCCTTCTTGACCATTAAATCCTTTTACTTGGAATTTCATTTCTAATATAGTGTATATAGTAGCTGCATGCCGTATTGATTAGAGATTGCAAAAATGTGCGACCAAACACATACCAAGATGTCAACACCAACAGAAGACTCAAGCACTAGGAAAAGAAGAAAACCAAGATTAGCAAAAATTTCCTTTGAAAATATCCAGGAATTGAAGGAGCAGATCTGTAACCAAGATTTATTGGTTATGCGGTCTGATTTCCCAATCAATTCCTTCCACGTTACAGGTAATACGATTCTCCAAAATATCTGTACATTTAGTATACAAAGATGCAAGCGTTGTTAACATTACAAACAAATTCTAGATGATATCACCAGTGATTCCAGTTTATAGAGCGGTTTTCTTGAGCTCAAGAAGTTCTTTGGGGTTGGCATATGTTTGTGCCATCCAATCGGACTTCAAGAGTTCTTCAACCGTAATTCTCTTGCTATTGATGGGGTGAAGCAACTTCAATATATAGTACCTAGCACCGTAGTGTAGATCCTTAAATATCTTGAGACAAGGGTTACTTTTGTAATTTGTACTACCGTCTTCCAAGTCCTTATTCAAACTAACTATTAGGTTATCTGAACTAGGATAATTGTCTCTATAATACTTATAATTGGAATCACTTGAGCTGGCAACGGACCAAGGTTTCTTCATAAGGAACAATTGAATGTAAACTATTCCAAGAGACCAGTAATCCAATGCCTTGAAGTCAATTAGGGGTTTGATTTTTTCAAAGCTTTCTTCTTCTTTTAATATTTTGTCACACTTCAAGATCTCAGGAGCCTTAAAAGAGTTGGTTCCACATAAAAGTGAATTGTTGGCCTTGTTCCAGAACAGAGGCTCGCTGACATCGTCCAATGCAATTGCATAGCCAAAATCACTTAGTTTTAAAATACCGGATTCACTTATTAAGCAATTTTCAGGTTTCAAGTCTCTGTGAACAATACCATTTTCATGTAAAAACTTGACTCCGGAAGTGATTTGTTTGAACATACAATCCTTCAAATTGGAATTGATACTGACCTTCTTTTTCCTTAGGTAAGAAAGCATATCTAATAGATCACCCTGAGGATAGTATGGCAATATGAATGAAAGCTCCAGGGAATCTTCATTACAACAAAGCTCAAGGATATCAATTATGTTTTTGTTCTTGAGTGATTTCACTATACGGTATTCCTTAATCACAATGTCATGGTATAATTCTTGTGATTCAATGGCACCAGATTTGACTGTCTTTATCACCACTTGTTCATTCGTCAGTTTAGAGACACCCTTGATAACAATTCCATTAGCACCTTCATATATCACTTTATCCAGTGGCTTATAATATTTCCCGACTGGTCTTAAACTTGTTACGTCAACAGGTAACTTCGGGTCAAGAAGTTCCGACGTAGGATTACTTCCGGATGGCTCGTTCAGACTCGATTGCAGCAGATGTCGTTTTGAAGGTTCGTTCGGCTCATCAGGATTTCCATCTGAGCTCAAGTCCAATGCCTGCACCAGTTCCACTATGCCTTTGAATGACATTTTAACAGGAGTCGAATTAATTAATATGAGTGACTAGGGACTTTGGAAGCGGAAAAAAGTATTTCACTAAGGTTAATTAGATGGAACAAAGCTGGATCAAGTTTCCCTATTGTCCCTGAAAGTTCAGTAAAGTAAATCTAAGCAAAAAAAATTAAGGTTCAATAGGTGCCATAAGTCCCGTATTTCTAATTTAGGTAAGGTGATTGAGGTGAGGAAAACATGAGAGTACAAAATTTTCAGCATGGGCTGTTGATATTTATTACGTAACGTCTTACTCAATAAGCGACACTATCAGGGCCGCAGCAACAATGACTACAAACGTTTCACGAATTTGCAATTCGGGAAGATACTTCTCTTTCGGGTTGCACATTGAAATAAGATCGGGAGCAAGCAAAGTAAAAATATCCCGACTTATTAAAAGCGTATGACTATAATATGTTACCCCTTGCACAGCCCTTCGTACATGATTAAAGGGCATACAACACTCATACGGGGCTCAGGGGTACTTCTGGGCAAGCGCTAGCCCCTTGGCCGGGTACTAAATTTATCGTAGTGGCTATGGTTTCATTGAAGTGTCATTTTCCCCCTTCATCTTGGCTCAGTAATTTCCTCATTCTGTTAAATTAATTTATGACCTTACAAAAGTGTGTTTCTAAAATTAATTTTCTTTTTCTGACCGAGTAGTGAAATTTCGCAACCTCAGGCTGTATCAAGAATGACTGCAAAGCTAGGCATCCGAAATATTTAAGTACACCTCCTGGTCTCTCAATTGAATATTAGTATTTATTTATTACATTATCAATATGTTGAGAAGAGTGTTTACAATTGTTCCTATAATCCTATTAATTGGTGCTGCCCTTCTATTATTTTTCATCAATTTATCTGGTGCCAATAATTCAACCTTCTTGAACAGGTTCTACTGGAGTGAGGTTGAATCTAGTGACCTCGGTCTTAAGTGGGATAATGCTAGGTGGACGCTATACTCTTTGTGTGGTGTAAAAGATGGAAAGAATTATGATTGTACAAGCAGAAGGCCTGCTTATCCTTACTCACCGGCCGATAATTTTGACTCGATCAAGAATCTTCCAAAGCTGTTTACTGACCACAGAGACTTATACTACTACTTATCAAGATTTGCTTATGCCTTCTTCTTGGTCGGTATTGTATTCGCTGTTATTGCCCTCATTCCAACCTTGTTGTCCTGCTGTGCTTCTGGATTTGTATCTGGTATATTGAGCTCAGTCGCTACGGGTATCGCTTTGTTGTTTACAACAGCCGGTGCTGCGTTCATCACAGCAATTCATGTAAAGGGAAGAAATGCTTTTAATGATGCAGGATATACTTCCCATGTCAGTTCTCTACTGTTTGGTATTTTGTGGGCTTCCGTTGCTTGTTTGCTCATTAGTTTTATCTGGATGTGCGTGGTAAGTGGAAGGGGTGCAACCAAGAAGTATCATAAGAGGTATGATGACGCTTCCCACGAATCGTATGCCGAAGCTAAAGGAGCATCCTCTGATTCTTCAGGTGAAAGATTGATGTATAATAACAATGGCTATCAAAATGGATACCAAAATGGCTACCAAGGAGCTCCTCCAGCTCAACAAACAGCCCCTCCAGCTCAACAAACCGCTCCTTCTACTAGAAGATTCTTTTTCCAAAAATCCTCCCAACCCAGGGTTTAAGAGTGAATCAACTTCTCAATAACGACGTCGATGGCTGCGAAATATTTAATTACTATTTGACGCTCATGATTTCCTACTAATTGCAAGACTTCACCATATATTCTCTTCAATACTATATAGTAAAATCATTTGTACGTTAAAATTAATACCACACAATTTCAACTTACATTTTGGCGCTCGAAAACACTTCAAGCAGTTTCATCGGCTTCTCTCTTGGAGATTGGTTGCCACTTCAATCTGTAGTTCCAACTCCAGGCGTCGGCGTCAGCATCGGCATCTCTCTTGGAAATTGGTTGCCACTTCAATCTGTAGTTCCAGCTCCAGGCATCGGCGTCAGCGTCAGCATCTCTCTTAGAGATTGGCTGCCACTTCAACCTGTAGTTCCAGCTCCAGGCATCGGCATCGGCATCCCTCTTTTCCTTAGGAATGGTGCTTTCTAAAACAGTGGAATTAACAATGACAACAAAGTTTTGACCATCTGCTTCAGCGAAAAATGGTTGAACAACATCATCAAGTGGGTAGGCAGCCAAGACAGCATCTTCTGGAAGATCGATGTCTTGACTGGCAGCCTCTTCAACTGGAGCTGCAAAAGCCATGGTGGAAAGGATTGAAAAGATAATAGTTGAGGCGAATTTCATTGTTGGTTGGATGTCGAGGTTTTAAGTTACTGTTAAGTGATGGGATAGTAGGAAATTTGTTGTCCATTTATACGTTTTGATAACAGTATGTATAAGACTCAGCTGCCTCTGTGTGCCAACTACCAAATTGCAAGAGTGTTTTAGAATGCCCATTCATGTCCAGATCGGGCAATTTTTTGGGTCAAAAAAGTTGACACACAATTAATATAACCAATTCGGCTTGAATGATTTGCATGCTGAACCAGTAGCGAACAGGCGGGATGCACCCCTTTTTGCCATAGCGCCGAAGAACCACATTTGGTCCATCAGAAATTACCCCATTGAGACTCTAAAGGAAGTTCTCATACACAAATTACGGGGCAGAAAGAAAATAACTACGGTTTCATCTGACACCACAGCTGGTTTTCAATCCATTGGATGTGTGGTGAAGAATTAAACTCGACAAGAAAAGGTTAGGCAAAACGTGTTAAAGGAGCATATTCGTAAATGTGGATTCTGCAAAAATTATGTTTTGCTCATTTATCCGCCGTCAACAAAGTTTGATCAACTAAGTTCGATCAAGTTTTCAAACATTCAAGATTTGACCCGAGCTGCCATCGTTCAATTTGGCTACTATGGGTTTTGTTTATTTTGTTCGGGTATGATGTTGCATTTATTTTCGCAGCTTCCGTAAGTGCCTAAATTCGCAGTAGACTTAAAGAAGGCTTGTCACAACTATCATTTCACAATCCTTAAAATGGTTGGGTCTGACTTGAAGAGCAAAATGGCCCCGGATAAGCTCAAGGGCAATTTTGTATCAGTTGGCTCTTCAATTAGTGACACCATTGGAAATAACGTTATTAACGTCAAGAAAACATTCCAGAGGAAAACATTCAATAGTGATGATGAGTTGATCTCCCAGTATCAACATGACTTGAAAAGATCCGTTAAAGCCCTCAAGTATATCTTATCACAAGTACGCCGAATGGCAAACTACGGGATCCCTACTTTGTTCAAAACACAAATAAGTAGCATCAGAATGTTTGGTCAATTGATAGGCGCTCACTCCCTTCAGTTTGATGGTATAGATGAGTTTTATACCGAGTTTGATAAGTTGCAGGCAGAATCCGAAATCCCTATGGTACATCCGAAAGAAAAAGAATTCCTGGTGCCTTCCTTGAATGAACAAATCTACAATTATGCCTTAAGTATTGACAGATTAGCCTCCGAAACTCTTGATTCGTGGGACATATTCTACCATGAAAACAAACTTCGAGTGGTGGAGATGAATGGGTTTTTGAATGATACGTTAAAGGTGATTAATAAAAGAAACAAAAAGCAATATATTTACGACAAGACCCATAAGAAACTTGAGAAATTGATGAAGAAGACCCAACTGTTAGACGAGAAGGAACAAAAACAAATGGTTACTTTAGAAAAACAATTACAGGATGACAAATACACCTTCGAGTCCCTTGATAAAAAAGTCAAACAGATACTTCCCCACGTTGTCCTTTGTTTAGAAGAATTTATTGATTCTCTCTCCAAGATCATTCTCTACAAACAGATGGATACATATAAGGGAATGCTTACTACATTGGAGTACTTTACGAATCATTACGGATTGTTGTCAGAGGATGAAAGGAATAAGGACTTCTCGTATGAATCAATTGCCGATGCATGGGAAGCTTCTATAACTCCAACGAGGCTTCAGATCGAATCCTTCATAACTCTTATTAAAAACAAAAACCCTGAATTTATTGACAAAGAAATAGATGACGCAGACAAAACATCAAAGCCATCAAAGATGTGGCATAAGGTAACCAAAAAGATGACCGAAAGTACATTTGATTTGAAAGCAGACAAAGCGAATGGTCTCTTTAACAGCTACTTAATTGCTGATCAGTTACAAGCTTTCACTGAGTTCCAGAATGAGAACTCATATCGTTCTAATACTTATTTCCCCTCAGAGAAACCAGTGAAAGTAGACTTGAAGTCTATCAAAATAGTGAAGAACTCTTCAGCACCTCCACCTTTACCCCCCAGACTGAATTCTGTCAAACAATTTGCATTCGTCAACTCTCCAAGAATGACGGGCAGATTATCCATACCATCAACACCTGATTTGTCTACCCCTATAACCCCCACATCTCCTGTTGATTTTGGAAGGAATAGACTAAACAGTGTAGACGAGACAATTGGGCTGGACTCTGATTCTGATAGCTCGAGTGTTCTCAGTGATGATTATGAGGATGATGAATCAATCCTGACCTCAAAGACCTTGTCAACAACTCATTTGGTGAGTGAAGGCAATTCCAAGGTATCTAAAATCTACAACTCGTCCAAGAACAGTATTTCAGAAGCTCCCATATATACCCGTCTTCAGCTTTTGAAACCAAATACCGATGGCTTGAATAAGAAGTCTAGTATAACACACTCTTTAGATGAACTCAAGGAGTATTTTGATACTGTTCTCTCCTTCCTGCCGCCTGCGACTAGAACAAAGATCACCGCTCTTTTTGATTTTGCCGGCTTGGAGCCTGGTGATTTGTCGTTTCAAAAAGGTGACGAAGTTGAAGTCATCTATACATTCCAAGGTCTTGATATTGCTAATGAAAAATGGTATCTTGCTTTGAAGAAGACAGATAACGAGTCAGTTTTTAGATCAGGTCTTGTACCAAGTAATTACTTCGAAACCGGAGTTTACGATACTATTATTTAATTTATGAAATACATTTTGAATTTATTTATCTAATGGTCATATTAAGATATTTTTGTGTGTTCTTCGGAACCTTGGTCTTTTAGTCTACCTCACTATCAAGAAGCTTGAACAAACTACTCATAATTTTCTCTGGGTCTTGTCTCAAACCACTGTGGAAGAATTCATTTGTGACATAAGCTCTGTAATTTTTGCCTTGGAAAACGTCTTGCAAAATTTTTCTACCTAAATCGAAATCAACGTACAAGTCCAGCACATATACCGCCCCAACAATTGGAAGGGTTTTGAAGTCCAAAGTTCTCAAAACATTCACGTCGTATAACTTTGGCCATTTGGTATTCAAGTGGAGAGCGTGGGCAAGCTTTTTGAAAGGTCTCAATTCAACGTAGTCATCAAACATTGATTTATATACCATTTCAGTGGTGAAGTAAGTCGGTTCTTCGGTCGTGGAGTTGAAAATAAAGCTCTTATTGTCTTCATGATATCTCAATCTATCTGCTGACCAGTTAGAAGATTGGATAGTTGGATTGTTTCCATCACAATAAATCGATTCTTGGAAAAGGGCGTACAAGATGTTAGTGTCAAAGCTCATCAGATTACAAATACTGGTCAATGTTCCACGACTAGGTTCGTCGAATAACAGCAAGTCATTGTGGAATTGTTGTACAATAGTATGGATTAGATCAGTTCCACCATGTGCTCCAAAATTCAAACCAAGTTGTTGAAATCTTTCTACGGACAATCTACCTCCATCAGGAAGAGTCACGTCATTTGAGTTCAAAAACTTCAAAATTTGATTAACCCGAGCCACATCTTGAGGATACTTGTTGTAGTAATGGATGTTTCTTTCCTTTGCACGTTGATACGTAACAGTATATACGTCATCGGGACCACGGTTAACTGGAGGTATACCACCTGTTACAAAAGATTCTTTGAGAGACTGTGGGTACTTGGAGTAGTAAATGAACGAGCAAAAGCCTCCGAACGATTGTCCTGCGATAGACCATTTGGCTCCTCCCAATAATACTTTTCTAATCCTTTCGAGATCTTCGACAATTGAAGCACCAGTGAAATTCAAAATATATTTCATTTGGTCAAGAGTGTACTCGACGTCCGACAGATTCTCCTCTCTAGGTACGAGTTTAGGAAAACTAACTGCATTCAATGGTGTGCTTAAACCTGTACCTCTTTGGTCCATAAAGACCAATTGATAGCCTCTATTGATAAAAGTGTTAATGTATGGCATGTTAGTGGCCGGTGGAGCACATGGGAATCCGGGACCACCTTGTATAAATGCCACAAGTTTTGGGTTTTCTGGTAACAAGTTAACTTGTTGGGGGTCGTACTTTTGGCAAACAGATGCAACGACATTGATAACCTTATCTGGGAAAGCATCGTCAAAATAGGACAATGGCAATTCAAAGCTGAGAATGTCTACAGCGATTTGCCCGATTCTATAAGAGTCAATTATGTTGTATGAATTGGCCATATCGATTTAGGAGGAAATACTTGGTAACGAAAAATTCCTCCCGATAGCAGAGTTCAGCATATCATCAAAGCTTTTACCAAGTGGGGCATCG